>JAPFRM010000450.1:0-25156 GCA_030778325.1 Beauveria medogensis
AGAATATTAATTATTTATTAGGGGGGTATTTTTTTAATATTAGTTCTAGGTAGTTAGCTCTCTAGGCAGGGAGAGAGACTTAGGCCATAAATATCTCCGCAGTAAACCCGCTGCTAGTCCGTAGTGACTTCTTAGCCGCCTATTCGATGTACCCATCGACAGACAAGTAGGGATTTAGTGACGACGGATCCCTGCAGCGTGGTTGATAGGGGAGTTTTGCAACAGTCTCCCCTATAGGCCTCCGTACTTGCATGCTGCAGCCGCGCTATTCCCAAACGAGTGCTGGGGATGATGCAACAGCTAACATACCAGGCTCTCGGAGCTTTAAGCCAGCGACATTGCGCTAGAATATACACGAGGCTCATCCAAGCGTGTTGGTGATGGAGCTCCGAAAATGGTCGCCGTAACGTCGATGGAAGTCAGACAACGTCCCGATGCAAGTGCACCGGCTGGGTAGCGTCTTTAGCGCAGTATCAAGCGCAGCCCTAGTGATGAGACTTCGAAGCTATCCTCCAGAACAAAGGCTAACTGTGAGGGGGCTCATAATTGAGCCTGACATGGAGACGAAGTGGTCAGAGCTCAATTTTCAGATGCTGCAAGCCGTCGATTTTGTCTAGAAAGCCCGGCTAAGTTGAGTGTCATGGCCAGGACATCACTGGACGAACTATGTCGTCGTGGTTCATAATCAACATTGGCCCTGCAAAAAAATAGCCATGACCAAAAGAACTGGGGAGAAGAGCCGCATTTGCTTCTGACATGCTGGTATGAAGAAGGCTCTGATTTCGCAGGCAGCCTACCATCGTGTCATCCAAACTCTGCACTTGTTGCGTGGTGGCTGTCGGTGTGGCGCTGTGGGGTTGAATGAGGGAGGTGTCGCCAGCATTGAAGCAGCTCAATTCAGATCAGTCAAGGCATTGTAATGCATTACTGCAGCGCAGGCGGGACATTTGTGTCTCGTGACGAGTGGAAACGGATTGTAGGATCCCACGAGATCTAAATGGTGCCAACTTGCTGCGTTGTGACGACCTCATCGTGTAAGTGTGCGCCGTAGTCGAACCGAGACGGAGCTGACGGCGAGCTAGTAATGGCAGCTTTGGGTTAGCGTGATCAACTCTTGCCATGTAGGTCACAAGAATATGCTCGCAGAATACAAGGGCTTGGTGGGCTAATCTTCACATGTTGGGCGTATTCGTAAAAGAGGGCGTTTTGGCCGAGCTTGAGTGACTAACAAGCGAGAAGGCAGGCCGCCCTGCTTGGCGACATGATGCACTGACTTGTCCAAGGTGTTTGACGACGATCCAGTAGCTATACAGCCGAGTGATTGCGTGGTGGCTTTTCTGACTTCGCCTGTACATCTTTCTCGGCGCAGCTCGTCCGAGGCTGATCAGAGGCGAAACGTCCGCTGCGCCGAACGACATGTGCCACAGACGCCAGACCGAGACCCCTGCAACTCGCCATAAAAGGGCGTGCGAAGCGGTTGCTGCAGATTTGTCTCAGCGGTCAGGCTGATGATAGTGACATTGAAAGCGATTCTTGCGTAGGATCAAACGAAACGGGAACGAAGGGATTGGGTCCGTTTTTGTGAATAGAATCGCTTGGGGGACTATCGCAAGGTTAGAGGACTGATGACCTGCAAAGTGATGATCAGAAATAGCATGTTGAGGAACGCCGCCAACTGTCGTCCCGTTTGGTAATTTTGTTTACGTCTCATTACACACACGCAGCTTTTGGAGAAGCCCAGGTGTGCATCTCCGATGGTGGTGGGTTGCAACGCGTCATGCACTCCAAGGACGGGCTGTTTGTGGTGTGTTACTAGTGCGTCCATCCACCCGCGCGAAGGGCATTCCAGGGTCATATCAGGACGTTTAGCTGGCGGTCCGAAAAGGTCAGATGATGAAGAACAGATGCCGCCAGCCATGGTACGTCGTGCTGTGATGCCAAAAGCCTGGTATCGAGGAGCTCACTGGCTGTCAGGACGAGCATGGCCGTGGACAGCCAAGACGACAGCTTCGACTTGGACTGGAGCGCCGGGTAATGTGCCGACAAGGGTGTGCGATTAACAGAAGTTGAGGGCTGGAGGACTTTGATCTTGGTCACAAAGTGATTGTCTTTTGTCGAGTATTGGTCATCACGTCAAATAATGCACAAGGAAACCTCGTTGGCTCATTCGAGGGCAGACCTGATCGCCCGTTTGCCTTTCTGTGGCGGGGCCCGTGAGCCCAGATGCAGGTTGCAGGGCCTGTATGGTTTTTTACCGTTTGTATGCGCAGCCGGCAAGCCTTCCGGCAAGCGGCCACTCACAGCGCCGGGATGCCGTTTGCTCTATTTCGCTAGACGGCTTGCTCAAAGCCCGGCGGTTAAAATGGTTGATTAAAATTGCTGCCTCGCCTATGGAAAAGTCTGGTAACATATCACAAGCCTCACAACTCAACAATTTGCAGACGCATGTCTGATTGACGCTGTGGGTGGGTTGCTGACGAGCTCTGATAGTTGTGGACAACGACAACTGCCGACAGCGCCTCCGTTGTGCTTGAGCAATGTCTGAGCAAAGGACGGGCGCGGCAGAGGCCAAACCATGAGCTGCATCCGCCTTTCCTGTCATGTCCCTGGTAATAAACGATAGATTCTATCATATAATTCCTGCCAAACCTCAATCAACCCAATCTGGCCTCTTATTACAGGACGCCCCTCCAGTGCGAAACAATTAGCCAACCACGAACTAGCATGTTCGTAACAAACTTCTACTAACTCGCGGCTGTGCGAAAAATAGTTTGCAAACCACCATCTGCAATTACACAGGGCCGACTTCATCTCGTGCACGGGCCGCTTAATGCAACCGATGACCAGGAAGAAAAACCGGCCGCTCGCAAGGGTTTCCTGGGGTAAGTTGCCACAAAGTGCAAGGAGGGCAAGCCGTCATGTTACGAAATCTCCGGGGCTGCGAGTCGCAAATGCGCAACGTTGGCAGTTGGCAGTGATCGAAATCTAAACGTTGACAAAGTCGTTGATCTGCCACCCCGTGTCTATCAAAAAAAGTCATGGTTCTCGCTTGCCTTGCGCTGTAGCTGAAACTCTCCCTGAACCTAGTTTTTGGCGAAGCGCAGCCAAGGTCCGTTCTCAGTGCAGTAGTCACATTGCATAGGGTTGCTTGGTCGCTTGTGAAGCTGTGACGGTCCTTGTGCTCTGTTGCCGTCTCCATTGGTGAGGCACGACCCCTGTACCGCAATGTAATTGGGATGTGGCTGCAGTCTGATAGTGAGAAAAGGACACTGATTGCAATCTAGATTTGACAATGCTCTACTGGTAGATAGTGACTCCATTCGTCCTAGGCAATCTATCTAGAGTTACACTCAGTATCTGCATCTCGGCAGACTTGACCGAGCTCAAGACTGCACTCTGAGACTAATAAATCAATAAACGTATAACAGAATTCTCGAGCATATTCAACAATCATCGAGTCGAGTGTTCAACCACGCATGTTACGTAGTGTCAGGCCACACGCAAGGGCTGCTGCTAACCCAGCGGGTTCGCCTGCGCGATCACCCGCGGGGTCACCTATCGAGCGAGATGGGCCCCTGCCCAAACGGGGGAGGAACCTGTCTCATAAGTACCAGGTAGTCAACTCCCAGCTCTACGATTCATGCACTGGAGGATGCTGCATTGTTCATCATCCCGGTCGCGGCCACTAGGTGCGTCCTTTTATGCGTCCCATGTTGGCCGCGGGAACTACAGCGGAAAGTGCCGCCGTTGAAAACGCGTCCTCCTTTCCCGCTGTCGGGGATCCGTCATGCATGATGCCAAGAACTTCAACAGCTTCCTCTCTGGGGAGGAGGATCTCTGGAGCCTTTTTTCTTTTTTCTTTTTTCTTTGTGAGTGATGTCAAGGGTTTTAAGAGTGAGCGCAGGCTATATCACGCTCCGCGCTATGAGGAAACTATCGGTACAGTGTAAGTGGGCAGGAAAGTGGCCAGATGGGGTCTTGTGGACGAACACAGTTGGATGAAGAGAATGGAAATAACGCTGCGAGATGGATTGTAGCTCGGAGGGGAAAGCAGGGCCCGATTCTACGACACGGCAAATTGAAGGGTACACTGATCTTTGGAGGGCTCACCTTGCTTCACGACGGTTTCGCCATGCTGTTATTTAGTGGGCAGTGCCCTTGCAGCGCACAAGGCACCGACGGCTCAACGGGGGTTGATGTCAAGATGCTGGCGAGTCGAATGTTGTCTTGAACCACGCGGTCGCCATTATGTACTGTTAAGTTGTAACTGCTTTGGGGCAGGCTCCATGCCGTCCCATAACTCTGGAACGGGTGGGCGACCCCGCCCAGGCACAGAATGGTATAAACTTGCAGACAAGAAGGATGCTGAAGTTTGCTGATGAGTCTTTTTCCGGGGCGTTGGAAGAAGAGCGTGTTGCGGAAATCTGGTAGGCGAAAGCAATGGCAAGTATGATGGGAGACAGGGGCTGAAAAAAAAAAAAGACTGTTACACAGTGAGGCTATTTGCCACGAGGCGGCTTGGAGCCCAAACCAGGACATCTTGTGCCAGCCAGTCAAATCTCGGGCCCTACTGCTTGTTCTTTTCAGGCGTTCTTGGCCTGTGTAAGCCGAGCCTCTTTTTCATTGTGCGCGCCACGCTGATGACCGAAAGTATCGCGCACCGACTGACCTGTGCCGTCGCCTATGTATTTAGAGATAGCAGCCGGCAAAAGACAATTGAGTCATTCCTTGCATGCCTGGCTCTGTCTCCTTGTTGTCGCAGCAGGCAGCCTGCTGCAACCTAGTAACTATCGTAGCACAATGAGCCACACACAGGCGAGCGGGGTACGGGTGGTGGTGGTTGAAGAAGAAGAAGAAGAAGAAGAAGAAGACTCGCAAGGAAAATGGTTTGATAATCTTCATCATTCCTAACGGGAGGATTGAACACGGACATGGACCGAGGACGCAGAAGTGGTCGCAACGGAACCATTTTCGCTCATTGGTCCATAATTCAATAAGTGCAGAGCGTTGTATTGGAGCGAAAATCTGCAAGGCACTCTTAATATACCAAGACAGAAATGGATATGCACCTGCACACATCTGGAAGCATTCCGCATGCGCATATAATCATGTATATAAGACGAGGCTCTTGGTGACTGGTTGGCAGCCCCAGCTGACTCCATCAGACGCTGGGTCTATTTTCTGCATGGCAGGGAGAGACAGGGCTTTGCAAAGCGAGGATGCGATTGGCTGGCGGGGAGACATGTCTGGCGGGCCTTTTCCCAGCGAGTACCAGTAACTACGGATTAGTGACGATGGATTCGAAGAGCGTTATTATTACTCCCAACGTCCACGTTGTTTATGCGTGGGCAGTATATATGTGACTGGGAGTCGCTATATCCATGGATGCGAGAGCCTGCGATGGGTCGAAAGCCGCTCTTGATGAATGTTGAGATGACTGACCAATTCTCTGAAATTGAGCTTGTGCCTTGCGTGTTGAACTTTGCCTCGTACGGAGCAGCTGGACCTGGTATGCCCATCTGTTTTTCGTCTGGTGGGTGGTAAGAAGCCATGGTACGTAGTTGGATTAGTCAGTTGGCAGCAACAAATATATATTCAAGCTGCTGTTGGAAGGGAATCATCAGTAATAAGACGCTGACTAGGGGAACGAGGCTTGAACAAAACATTTTTTTCCCCACGCATTCGAGCCTTCTGAGATTGTATTCCTAGCGCAAGAAAGCCTGCCAGAAAGGGCTTCCAGGCTTCAATATTGACGCCACCAGGTTCTTGTACCAGTAATAAGACGACGAAGAAGAGCGAGCGAACAAGGAGAGGCGACGTCGTCCCCCCTCCCCACCATTGCAAAAGCTGGCGCCGCCACCACGAGCCTTTTGCCCCTTGTCTCGACCGGGGGGTGGCCAGATTCTCTGTGCGACGGCGCACAGAAAAAAAATAAGGGCACCGATTCTCTGCCTTGACTGGACACAAAAAAAAAGACAAAAAAAGAGAGAGATAAAAAGATAGTGGTGGCGACGGCGACGGGCGATCGATTACGTCTGCAGCTGGCATCGTATAGCCCCAGTGCTTCCATCATTGTGCTGCCTGCCTGCCTGCCCCGCTGTCTCTGCTGCTCCGTACAAGACAATGAGAGCTCAAAAATGTCTCTTTTTACGCTGGCTCATTGGGCAAGTCAATAAACTGCGGCGGGTGGCGAACCAGGGCTGCAGGCCAGTAAAATACACCTGTTGTCTCGCTTCGCTTGCGTCTTCAGCCCTCTGTCGCGTGCCGGATATCCCAGCCTTTACAGGGGACGCGAGGGGATTGGCAGGTTGGTTGGCAGGGGAGTTGTAGATTGATTTTTTGTGCCAATGGCGGGTGTGAGAATTGTGACTGGACATGTCGATGCGGATAACGGCATGGGCTTTTGTCTGATTGATTCGTTCCTCTTCTTCCTCCTTGTTCCTTTTCCTTCTTTTTGAATCAGTATACAAGACTTCTTTTAATATATTTGGTGCTGCCGAGTCCAGCTGGCTGCAGCAGCATGAGAGCCAAGGGCCATGCCAGAGAGCAAGGGTTAGCTCGTATCCCTGTACTCTTGGTTCATTGACTTGCTTGACCATCAGATACAGCCTTTTTTTAGGGTGCTGTGCATCTGGACAATTTTTGCCATAATTCTTCTTCATCGTGCTGGCCGTGCGTGCTGCTGCCCCTACACGAGTTGGTGGGCTGTCCCGCTGCAAGCTGCCTGTAATCGTTGCCCCGACCCCCCGAAAAAGGGCTAGCCAGGGGGGGAGGGGGTGCCCAGCTTTTAGCGTCCTCAGATGTCCTTTTAGCGCACGCCTCCTCCCCCTGGCCATCTTTGGCTGCTCCCGTCCAAGCCTCCAAGGTAATCCCACTTCATCCTGCAGCCTGTATCCGTAGACGTCGTCGTCTTGACCTGCATGACTGCCAATGCCCTCACCCCCCCTCCCCTTTGACATTCCACTTGGCGCATTTTCTTTTTCTCCTCGGGTGTGCAAGAAATTCAGATATTATATGTTTAAATAAAAAGAGCACGCAGCTCGCCGTTCCACTCTCATCAACAACCCAAACCCAGCCGCACGCAGTCGCATCTTTGTATAAGTCGTCCCTCCTCCCCGCATGTATCCACCACCTTATCCTCAACCCATCATCTTCTTCTCTCCCTCCCTCTCTCTCTCTCTTCAATCGTCTCTTGATGCTTTATGCTAGCCTGCTGCGAGTGTAGACGGACTGCCGCATCTGTTTGATCCCCATCATTCAGTCTTGTGCTGGCATTGGCTGTTCAACTTGCACCACAGTCGACCACTAATACAGATTCAACATGGCACAGCTCCTTCGACTCTGACTCTAGCACTCTGGCTCTCAATTACGCATTTCTCGACGACCTTTTACTCTCTGCAAGTGACTTATCAACCGGCACCCGTTGACGTCTGTTCGCTGCGAATTGTCTTATACGACCCAGGCCATCTTGACCAAGCCGTCCAATGCTCGATTCTCGATATACTTGCAACAGCGCACTCATGTAAACGTAAAAACCTATTGGATTCGAACCAAACTATCGAAACACCATCGTCGTTTCCTGTTTATACCCCCGCAACTATCGCCCGTCCAACCAAGCCATCCGTCGCCATGGCCGTCAACATGGCCAATCTCTGTCCTCCGCCCTTTTACGACGCCAGACTCTACCCCAACAGTAAAGGATGTAAGACCATTCTCAGCCTCGCCCTCAACTGCCACTCGGCGTCGCCCTCAACTACACCCCCCGCTAACACGCTTCCAGTCGTCGACGGCCGCCTCTGCCAGAAAATCGCCGACGGCGTCTCCTGCTGCCTGCCCTGCCCCCTCGCCGAATGGGTCTACCCCGACAGCTTCCGCACCATCAGCATCGTCGCCAACTGGACCGCCGCCCTCAGCGCCCTCTGCTGCCTCTACCTGCTCCTCTCGTGGGCCCTGCTGCCCGTCGACAAGACGCACCGCCACTACCTCAGCATCTGCCTCACCTGCGCCGTCTTCCTCATGAACATGGGCTTCGTCGTGCCGCTCGCCGCCCGCCCGGCCCAGTGCTACGACAAAATCACCCCGCACGGCATGCGCACCAGCTCCGTCTGCGGCGCTTCGGGTGCCCTCATCATCCTCGGCGGCTGGAGCGGCGTCATGTGGGCCTTTCTGCGCTCCCTCTCCCTGCACCTGCAGATATGCTGGCAGGTCAGCGTCGGCCGCCCCTTCATGTACTTTGCCCAGGCCGCCGGCTGGGGCGTCCCGCTCATCGGCATCGTCCTCGCCCTCGTCTTCAGCGGCGTCTCGTTTCGCTTCGGCACCATCTGCCACATCAACCACGACAACAGCCTCGCCGACCTCTGGGTCCCGTTGCTCATCTTTGCCGGCATCACCGTCATCACCACCTTTGCCACCTTTGGCTACTGCGTAAAGGTCTACCTGGCGTCCCTGGCCGACAGCTCCGCCTCCACCGAGGGTTCCGGCCTGCCATCCTACACAAACAGCATCCGCACCATGACCCCGCGCCAGGCCTACCGCCGAGTGAAGCGCGTCATTGCCCTGCAGTGGCGCGGCATCGCCATTGTTCTCATCATCGCGGCCGACGTCATCTTCTTTTCCGTCATCTTCGTCTTCCAGGACAACATTGTCGAGTCCGTCACCAAGGACCCCAAAATCGCAGAGAGCTGGGTGCTCTGCCTCATCGGCTCCAGCGGCGACAAGAACAAATGTCTAAAAGAGGCGAGCAAGTTTGTTGTCAGCCAAGCCACCATCGCCTCGGTACTGCTGCTGCTCGGAGTAAGCATATACCCAAACCGTCATTTTCCCTGCCTTGTCACCATTTCTTACTAACATGCTGGCAGCTAAACGGAATATGGCTCATGTTTCTCCTCGGCCGGCGCTCCATGCTTGTCGGCTGGGTCGACCTCTTCAAGTCCCTCATCGGCCGAGGCGACGCCAAGAAGAAGGAATTCGTGTCTGTCGATGCCAGGCTCGACACCAAAGCCGATTCACGTTCGTATGAGATGCTCTCGCGCGAAAACAGCACCGTGGTAACCCCCGCGTCCGCAGTGCGCTACCCGCCCACCGACCGCAAGACGGCCGCCTACCATGAGCAAACCGCCACGCGATACCACGCCCCTTCGCGGTCATTCTCGGCTCCGCGCTCGCCCACCCAGCGATCCTGGGACGTGCAGCAGACGTTTGCCAGTCCGCGTGGACCTCACTCGCCGCCGCCGCCCACGCCGCCGCCGCCGCCGCCGTCGCAGCCTCGGTCCCCGCAATCCCCGCGATCTCCGCGATCTCCACAGCTAGGCTTTGAAACAGGGACTCGGACCGACAAGTACGAGAGCATGAACCCTCTAGCCATGAACAGAATCTAAAAAAGCAAATTACGAAAGAGAAAAAAGCAAAAAGAGTTGGTTTTCTTCTCCCTCTTATCATGACACGGCCACTTCAACGATCTGGCCAAGAGCCCAAGAGTATGTGCTCTTGAGGCCTATACCCAAATATATTATGACCACCATGCCATTGATACTGGCAAAAATGAAGCATGTCGCTTCTATACTACGAAACGTCCGCGTCAAAACACTGTCTAGCAGGTCCTTTCTGTTGCAGCCACCAGCTGCATCACTAAATGCAGCCCTCTTATTAGCCTAAATCTATAATAGACCTACTTTTATACCTGAATTAATTACTACAAGTAAGGTCTTACTTGAGAAAAATAAGTAATTAATATTAATTAATAATTATAAATATTGCATCCATCTCTGTTGCGAAGATGTCAAGGGTAAAGGCTGATTATGAGTCATTAGCAAAGTAGGCGTTGACTTTTTTACTCTCAGACCAAGAGCGGAGAATAAACATTAACATAAAATCTTATGCTTTCTAAGCTTCTATCACCGTTGTAATATAATGTAAGATTTTTTTTAAAGAAGAAGAATTAAAAAAAGAAAGATTAGTTTCTTTTAAATATCATAATTGATTATTCGAGGTGCCATTTCTAGCAAGGATGGAAAGCCACCTCCTTTCTCATGCAGATTTACGTAAATACCAATCCCCCTCAAAATGGACGACACTTTGAGAAGACCGTCAAGGTGCCAGATTATTTGTAACAAGCTAGGACCTATATATGCGTGCCCGTCTTCTGCCCAGCTCTGGAGCTGTTCCAAATACGGCTTCCAGACTCCCTAAACTCAATACTTGGGTGTCATTCCCAGGCCACGCTCTCACCGCGTCCTTTGTCATGAATACGTACAATTCCGCCGCAAGCGCCATATCTCCATGGTTGGATTTTCTTTACATTTTTGTTTGTTTCACCTTTCTTCTCTTCCTTCCGCTGCAGCTCCTCGCGCTCCGAGGCAGACCTTACGTTGTCCGCCTAGGGCCAACAGGGCAAATTAAACAGGTACGAGTTCAGTCGCGAAATGGCTTATGTGCGGGAGACTCACAATGAGCTTGTATTAACCGTTGCCTTTTTCTTCTTCTTTTTTTTGATCAGTGTGCTACCATACTAAATGCTGCTGCCGTCTTGGTCAACACTCCATTGCTTTTGTCCAGTTCTACCGAGCTTAGTACTAGGTTGCACTATGCCTCACAAGCCTTTGGCTTTACGAGCGCGGTTGCCGTCATATCCTTTCCCGGCGCGCACATAAATATTCAATCAGACCATCAGACCTGATAGTTTTGTTCTTGTTGTCTTCAACTGTTATTGACTCGTTTTACTTGGTACTCATCATCAGCAATGGTAACTCTGGCGGTTACCCTACTAACGAAGATATGACTCGGCCCATCTGGTTGTTGCTTCTCTGCATCAGCGTCAGACTGATGGCGCTTACTTTGGAAGTTCGTTCCAAAGAGAGTTTATTAGCGAAAGGCATGCCCCAGTTTGCACCAGAAGAAACGGCAGGTATACTTCAGCGTACCTTCTTTTGGTGGACCAACCCAATTCTACGGCGCGGTTGGTCAACCCTTCTGCAAGCATCAGACTACCAGGTGGCGGATCGAGAAATCTCCGCCGTTGGTTTAAGACAATTGATGAACAAATGCTGGGATACCAGGTGTCAGTCTTTGCATTTTTTCCCGCTACATCCTTCAATGCTGAAACTTTCCAGTAAAACCGGAGAATAAATTGACTCTTCCACTAGCATTACTCAAATGCCTTGGTACTTCGCTGGCCTGGTCGGTACCCATTCGCTTGTTTCTCATTGTGCTTCAGTACGGCCAGCCACTTGTTATGAAGGAGACAATGCACTTCATCTCCCGGCCGCCGCATGCAGACGAGGACTGGGTTGACATGGCCTGGATTTTGGCCATGGCCTTGGCTGTATACTTTGGCGAAGCGGTTAGTATCACCGAACCCTTTAATGAAAGTGAACTCATGGATTTTGTGTCAACTTAGATTTGTAATGCCATCGACAAACGCCAGCGGACTCGGCTGAGAATGAAGACTCTTGGAGCGCTCGTCGGGCTCGTATATAGCAAGACCATGCGAAGCCGAAGCAACAAGAACGATCGCGGAAAAGTTATTACTCTCATGAATACTGACATCGACAGCTTGAATAATATTGCCAACTTGGCTCAGGATGTATGGGCCTAACTACTCCTTCCAGCTCATTGTGGGAATGGCCATTCTTGCTTTTCAGATACAGTGGCTATCTCCACTGCCACTCCTTATTATATTCCGTGCGTAATATTCTCGTACTATTTCATCAATGGCGCTAACAACAGTGCAGTTTGCTCTCGAGTCAGTAAATTTATCGCACAGAACATATCTGGTCGTCAAAAGGCCTGGAACGATTCAACACAGGAGCGCCTTTCCGCCATCAATGGCGTTTTGGGGTCAATAAAGCAAGTCAAAATGCTAGGAGTTTCTGCCGCAGCTATGAATTATCTTGACGCTCTTCGATCCGCTGAGATTGAAAGTGCCAAGAATGTCAGGCGAATGATGTGAGTCCAGCTTCGTTCGTCGAAACTGTTTCGGTTGCTGATAGCGCTCCCAGGGTGACATACAATGCCAGTGGTATGTACTGTGCTGAGCTCCGTCATCCAATTTTGTGTGATTTCTGGGAATATCATCCTTTTTAACCCTCCTTTTCATTCATGGGTGCTTACTGTTGTAAGCAAATGCCAATGGGATATTCACACCCGCTCTCACCATGATGCTGTATGGGGCTTACTGCGCGGCACGACACTCTCGTCTCGATACAGAAACAGCATTCACAACCGTTGCTGTTCTGTCGCTGGTAATAAGTCCAGCTAATATGCTCATGACTATAATACCGCGTATGTTCGCGTGCATGGCAAGCTTCGAACGACTTCAGACCTACCTACTGGAGCCTGCCCGTCAAGATCAACGACAGATTTACCTCCGACAAAGCAGATCAGCAACTGATGCTCGACACCTTTGCACCCGAAATCAGTCTCAAGAATGTCACCGTGCAATCAGAGAAGGGATCTGGCGTAGCTCTCTCTGAAGTGATGTTAGACATCGCCCGGTCTAGCATCGTTATTTGCGCCGGTAACACAGAGGCTGGCAAGACGGTGTTGGCGAAAGCTCTTCTTGGGGAAGTCGGCATCTCAGATGGGTCAATCCAGGTTAGGTCTACGCGCATTGGATATTGCGACCAGACGCCGTGGCTGCCGAACGGCTCTGTTCAAGAGGTTGTCTGCAGTTTTGCAAAGCACATCAATGAATCACGTTATCAACAAGCTTGCCAGATGTCGTGTTTGACGCATGACCTTGGCCAATTGCCACGTGGAGATCAAACAGAGATCGGCAGTGGTGCTTTAAACCTTTCCGGAGGTCAGAGACAGAGATTGGCAAGTCTGGTAGGACCGCAAGTTAATTTGCAATATTTCTCTACGAGACTCGCGGTTGCTGACAAGAGCTCGGTATATCAGGCTCTAGCCCGCATGCTCTATGATGATTGCCATGTTGCAATTCTTGATGACCCATTCAGTTCCCTAGATGGAAACACTGAAAGCCAGGTAATTGAGAACCTCTTCAGTGACAAGGGCATTTTTCGCCAAAGGAAGACCACAGTCGTCTGGGCCACCAATGCGTGTAAGTTTTACATTGGTATACCAATTCTGTTCATGGCTAACCCGTTTGTTGATAGCACAATACTTTGATCGAGCGGACAAAATTATTTTTTTAGAAAAGTCTCGTGTAATTGAGTCTGGGAGCTGGCTCGAGCTGAATCGTACACCTGACATGGTTTCCAAAATAATTTCTGATAAGACCATCCCGCACGAACCTGCCCAGACACCACAGCAACAAAGGGAAGGCTCCAGGATGAAAGCAAAGAAACTCGATGCTCAGCTGGATCTTACTCGAAAAATGGGAAATTTATCTCTATATGGTATGTTCTGCTAATCTAACCGCCAGAATAAAGAGAGCTTGCATCAACTCACTCATGTACGTGTAGGACATTATATTAGATCGGCAGGCATCTTCAATTCGTTGTTCATGATTGGTTGCTCGGCGACTTACTCAGGTGGATGGTATGGTTACAATTCGAGCGTTTGGGTGGCAAGGTAACTGCCAAACGAACTTTGACCGCATCTTCGACCTTTCCCAGGGCCCATACTACCTTTCGGCATGCCTTGAGCTCTGGCTCAGCCTGGTCCTGAACTCTGTCGTTTCCGCAACTGCAGTTATTATTATTGCCTATGCAGTAATCTTCAGAGGCACTACAAGTGATGCATCACTCGGCGTCGCCCTGAATGTGATATTTGTCACAAGTGGTACAATCATACGATTCGTAGACTCATGGGTCGACTGGGAGATCTCACTGGGAGCGATTGAGCGGCTAAAAACTCTCAATGATGAGATTGAGAAAGAGGACCTACCTGGCGAAGATCAGCTCCCCAGCTCATCGTGGCCCACCAAGGGCAACATTGTTGTCGAGCACTGCACAGCAGCTTATAAGTGACTACCCCGCTTCCCCTTGAATATGAATCATGGGCGAAATTTACTAACATTCTCTTGTTAGCAAGGATGGGGTGGCTTTGCATGATGTTTCGCTTGCCATTTCAGCTGGCCAGAGGGTGGTGATTTGCGGTCGAACTGGGAGGCAAGTATCGCAAGAAACAAGATAGGACATGGATTTCAGGAGAGTCACTAACATTTTTCAAATCATCAGTGGAAGAGCAGCTTGATTCTCTCATTCCTTAGGCTGATCGAGAGCACTGGCAAAATCAGCGTGGATGGAGTTGACCTCTCCCGAATTGCACGACAATTTACACGAGGCCGGTGTTTCATCACAGTACCGCAGGATGTAATGCTACTGCCCGATGCGTCCCTCCGCTTCAATCTTGACCCTAGCGGAGAGGCGGATGCTACGGAAATTGTCAGTGCATTAGAGAAGGTTGGTCTGTGGACCTATGTCTGCTCGTCTGGCGACAGCGAGGATTGCGAGGTTCTTGATCAAAAAGTCTCCGAGCTTCCAATTTTGTCAGCCGGACAAACTCAAATGATTGGTCTCGCAAGGGCAGTCATCAAGAAAACAATTTTGGAAGCAACTTGTAAGCCGGTTTTGCTGCTTGATGAGGTCACTTCTTCGATGGATGCATCGACTGAATCGGCCATCTACGACCTGGTACAGAATGATTTTACAATTCAGGGATACACTGTTGTGATAGTTGCACACAGATTGAACACAATCTCTGGACGTATGCGCCCGACAGACATTGTTATAACTATGGATGATGGCAAAGTACAGAGCGTGAAATGCTACAAAGATGTCGAGCATGCTAAGGAGGTTGAGAATGGTGAGGATGACAAGGATATTGGTACACAGATTGCTTCCGACTAATGGTTAAAATAAGTCTAAGGTCCTTTAATCCATCTAAAAATTGTCTTATTTATCTCATTTTTATCGTTAGAATCATCTTCAGCTTCACCGTCGGAGTACTCCAAACATATATATGGATTCACACTTGTACAGTATATGACAAAAGCCATATTGATATGCTTTGTTTTTAAAATTAAAATCTCTGGCAGAGAGGCGAACACTGAGGATCCTGCTTATTCGGAATGTTATTGTTTACTTGGTTAAAAAACAGGTGCATTCTAGAGACTATCAATAAATTAAAGACACCAATAGTGTAAAAGGAAATTCAATTGTTTTTCGATAATTTCAGAGCTCTCATGTTTCATAGTCTGCTTGTGGGAGCATGCAGAGTATATTGCTTTGTAGAGCAACAATCAAAGGCTTGATGTACACTTTCTTATTGTTAATTTTTAGCCCATACCAAAAATGAATGGATTGTCTTGATTATTCTCTGGATATGGGAATGTAGCCAGAGTGCTGTAGGTGAAGAGCAGGCGTGCTGTAGCCCGACCCAATCACAGCGCCCGATAAGCCAGCCAGCCAACCATTGTGGCCCCACGCCTCTAGAACTTTTTTTTTTTCTACCAGCGAAATTCAGACACGATTACCATCTACCAACCCGAGCCTGGACGTTGAGACTCTAGATATTCTGCCAAGATGGGCCTGCTCCAGGATAATAAGAGGTATTTGCTGCTGACCATATCGACAAGCCCTTTCAACCTGACCTTCCTCTCCAGTCGCCGGAAAATATCCAACGATCCGAACAATACGAAATGGACCCGCGACACCACAAGCTTTGGCCAAAAAATTCTGCGCTCGCAGGGCTGGCAGCCGGGCCAGTTCCTGGGTGCGCAGGACGCGCCGCACGCGGAGCTGCACTCGGCGGCAAGCGCCTCGTACATTCGTGTGGTGCTCAAGGACGACATGAAGGGGTTGGGGTTCAACAAGGCGCGGGAGGATGAGGTGACGGGTCTCGACGTCTTCTCGGACCTGCTGAGCCGCCTCAACGGCAAGTCGGAGGCGGCGGTGCGCGAGGACCAGGACGCGCGCCTAGCGGTCAAGACGCACCGCTACGTCGAGATGCGCTGGGGGCCGATGCGCTTCGTGCGCGGCGGGCTGCTGGTGGGAGATACGCTGGAGGAGGACGGCACCGCTGAGAGCGAGGCAGGTGAGGATGAGAAGACGAAGAAGACGGAGGGCCAAAAAGGGAAAAAGGACAAGAAGAGCAAGAAGCGCAAGGTGGAGGAGGAACAGGGGGAGGAAGAGGAAGTCGACAGCGAGGCGGCGAGGAACAAGGACAAGAAGCGTCGTCGCAAGGAAGGAGATGGGGATGATGCGGCGGAAACAAAGAGGCGCAAGAAGGAGAAGAAGGAGAAAAAGGAGATGAAAAAGCTGGCCAAATCCAGAAACGAATCCGACGACTCTGAAGACAACGAGCTCGACGAGAAAGCGGCCAAAAAGAAGGCCAAGAAGGAGAAGAAGGAAAAGAAAAAGGAGAAGCGCGAGAAGAAGGAGGAAAAGAAGCGCCGCAAAGCCGCCAAGGCAGCCGCCGCTACCGCCGACGCCCCCAACAACAACAGCAGCAGCAGCAGCAGCAGCAGCAGCAGCGACGACGACGACGACGACAAGGATGAAACAGACGCCGGCACCTCTGCGACGTCGGTCACCGCTGGCTCCTCCTCGGGAACGGCGACACCCCTGGGCCACCGCACCTTTGTGCGGTCGCGGTACATTGCGCAGAAGAGGCAGGCGGTCATGGATGCCAAGGCGCTGGCGCAAATCTTCATGGTCAAGGCGTAGACGTGGTCTTGTGGTGTCTGTACTTTTGTTTTTCGGGCGTTGAACACTTGGGTTTGGTTATGTGATTTTTTTTGGGGGGGAGGTATCATACATCATATTGGCGAAGGCGTCTTTTTTCATTTCTCAATTTCTATTCATCCTTGAGGGTATATCCAAAAGTCTACAAGTGCTTTGAATCAGTGGCACATCTATAAGCAATGGCTGTCATGGAACACATTGGTTTTCTATTAGAAAATGTACCGAGTTCTTCTCATGTCCTATTCTTGTGCAAGTCATGGTGACTTGTCATCACAAAGGAAAATTAAAGGTGTTTGATCAAATTCAATGTTCATGATATCTATCCTTTCCGGCTCGCGAAGATCCCCGTCGCTATGTGAATTGCTCTTTTTCCGTGGCTTTTTTTCTCTCTTGTATTTATCCTTTATACAATTATTTCCCTTTTTTTACTTTTCTCTTCGAGCTCCCTTCGCCACTACTCCTTGTCTAATCTGACGGCAGGGTTTCTCTCAATAAAGTTGAGGTCAACCTTGTGGCCGAGCAACTCGCGAATGTTGGAAATCTTGTACTTGATCATGGTCGGACGCTCCAGGCTCAGACCCCAACCAAAGACGCGCATGTCCTTGGGCAGACCCATGGCCTCAAGCATCTCTGGGCGGAACATGCCGCTGTTGCCAATCTCGACGAGCTTGCCGAGGCCCTTGTGATAGCTGAAGATTTCCATGCTAGGTTCGGTATAGGGGTTGTAGGCGGGCTTGAACTTGAGGTCGGTGATGCCCATCTTGCCAAAGAAGATTTCCATGAATTCCATCAGGCCGCCGAGGGTCAAGCCGTAGTCGGCAATGACGCCCTCAACCTGGTGAAATTCGGCGAGATGGGTGGCGTCGACCGTCTCATTGCGGAAGACGCGGTCGATGGAAAAGTAGCGCGCGGGCGGCGGACGGCCGTCGGGACCCTTTTGTGAGGCGAGCTTGTGGAGGAGCGCGGCCGAAATGGACGTGGTGTGGGTGCGCAGGACCAGGCGCAGCGACTCTTCGGCGGCCCAGGGGTATCTGTATCCGATGGAGCCATACTTGCCGTCCTGGTGCACCTCCTTGACATTGTTCCAGTACGCCTCGGTATCCTGACCGTCCTCCTGCGGCCGCGGCTTGTCGGCAACCTTGGGGTCCGAG
This sequence comes from Beauveria medogensis, assembly GCA_030778325.1. Taxonomy (NCBI): domain Eukaryota; kingdom Fungi; phylum Ascomycota; class Sordariomycetes; order Hypocreales; family Cordycipitaceae; genus Beauveria; species Beauveria medogensis. Next base: position 17,801 of record JAPFRM010000450.1, read on the forward strand.
ATGTAGAAGGTATCCTGTAAGTCGCGGGCTGGGTGCTGTTGGGGCACAAAGAGAGCGTCAAAGTTCCAAAAACCCGTCTCGACAAACTTGTTGGCGGGCATTTCCTCAAAGCCCATCTCGAAGAAAATTTGGCGAAATTCTTGGCGAACCTTGTTGAGGGGGTGCAAGGCGCCGGCATTTTGGTCAGCGCCGAGGGCCTTGAAGTTGTAGGGCTTGAAGTTGGCCGTCTTCCAGGCGCCTGAGGTGATCATGTCCGATGTCAGGTCCGTCTCTTCCTTTTGGATCTCGAGAGCGAATTTGGGGCCCTTTTCGACCTTGAAGCTAATGATTTTTTGCATCTTGATGAGCTTGCGCTTCTTGAGGTCAGTGAGGGTCTTGGCATCGCCGGTTCGGGTCTCCTTGATCTTTTGGAGTTGTGTCTGGGTAACGTCTTGAATAGAGTCGGCCTGTGGTGGGGGTCATTCAGTCAGTATGCAGTTGTCGTAAAACCCATGGCCGATAGGCTTACAGTGGCAACTAGCTTGCCGTCTTTGTTCTTTGCGATCCATTTTTCTCTAAAAGCCTTGCCCTGGCCCAGCTTGGTAACATTCTTGTCGCCAATGGCGGCCTCGAGCTCTTGGACAGACAGGCCGTCCATGGCCTTGCGCAGGGCCTCAAAGACGCGGGCCTCGTGGCTGCCGTGCTCGGCAATCTGCTCCGCTTCGGGCTCGAGAACGGCCTCTTCGCGCTCAATGGTGCTGTATGTGATCATGGAGCGGGAGCCCAGCCTGTCGAGCGCGGCCTTGACATCCTGAGAGGCCAGCGCGGGGAATGCTTCGGCGGTCAAAATGGGGCTCTGCTTGTCCAAGGCCAGCAGGACCTGCGTGGCGAGGTCGCCAGAGGTGGCCATATTCTTTTTCTTCGGGCAATCGGACCTAGTGCGGTATATCTTGGTGTCCTCGCTGTGAGGCCCGTTATGAGGGGAGGTGGTGATGCTGGCCGTCTTGTCGAAAATGTTCTGAGTCACCTTAGCAAAGTGGTGGGCTACCAAATTGTATGCCACCTCGCAGCCCACCAAGCACCCTCCCAACTAGTTAGCAATTGGCGGGGCTGTTTGGGCAACAAGAGCGAGGCCGGAATTAATGTTGATCCAGGCCTTCCAGTGCGACAGTGGGCAACGGCCGTATAACGGCCACTGTACCGCCCGCTATAAAACGTCCCAGACACGGCACGTTAGGGTCTTTTACCAGGCAGAATTGCACATGTCAAAATGCGGCAGCATGAAGAGATATCTCGAGAAATAATTATCTTGGTCCTAAATCGATTGAATGTCAAAGTCTTGAGCTTTCGTATTAAGTTCATTTCTCACAAAGTAATTTCGCTGTTGGTTCACGTCATCTGCCGGCTTTGATCCGCCGCCTTACAGCTTCGCCGCTTGCTCCCTGGCCACTGACTTAACTACTCCAATGAGCAACTAACTACCACCACCGCAGCCTACATCCCCAACTCCCAACTCCAACGACGCCCATCGGCTATCGCCAGCCTCCCATGGAAGCGACTCGCTAATATCGATCTTCTTTCCAACACAGTTCGTCGCTCGGACCTCTGCCCAAATGAATACTTGCGACTATGAACGATGATGCTTCGCCCAGCTCCTCGGCGCGAGATGAGCTCTGGGACGACGATGACGCCGCCGCAGGTCCGGCGCGATCGCAGGAGGCTGTCAGCGCTGGCCCTGCGCAACAATACGACGCCCGTCCGCGGCCTGCATTGCAGCAGCTACGTGCACCTTCAAAGAAGGATCTCAAGAAACACTGCCCCGGCCTCAAGAAGAAGCTCGTCTTCCTCACCCACCTGCTTAAGTCGCTCGATCTTGTCGTCTTTGCCGAATTGAGCGCCCTATATTACATGGAGTACGCTCCCATACCCTTTACCATCGCCTTTCAACGCTGACGACACTGTATTTTAGATGCTCCATGTTTCGGTTTCTTCTGCGCGCCTTTGGCCAGTACCTCTACCTGAGTCCCAAGGATGAATCGTTTCCAGTCGCCTTGAGCGCAACCCGCGTTCACGTCCTTCTGGTCGTCGCGCCGAATCTTATATGCATCCTTCTACATCTGTTCACTTCTCTCCCAGTTGGACGAGCCGACCAGCGAGGATATCAACATGGTGGTCTCGTGATTGACTTCATCGGGCAAACACCATCCTCTTCGAGAATCTACTATGTGCTTGCCGACATCTTTCTATTGGTCTTGCAGTGCATCATGCTGACGATACATACTGAACGCGAACAAATGCGCGTTACGCTCAAAACATTCCGTCCCTTGGCCGCAGATTTGGCTCAGCAAGCCGCCGCCGGGCGAACGATACGAGAGCTGGATGAGGAGGAACGGGGCGTTTCCGCCATGATGGATGAGGAGGCTGGAGATGAGGCAGTCGAGGTCGAAATGAGGCTTCTGAATCAAGGCGCTGACGTGGGAAATGGGAATGAGGCTGGCCCCAGCAACAGCAACACAAATAATGATGGCGACAACACGACACACTTGTTCAATGTCATGAACTCGGGCAATGGGATTTTAGGACCATACCATGTGCTTCACACAATACGCCATACAGTCATGGATGTGCGCAGAACAGCCGCGCACTCGTTAACGAGCATGGGTTATAATGCAACCTTTGCGGCGATACGAGCGAATGCTCAGCGGCGAGCAGTATCGGAGCTTACGACTACACCTGTAAATGTATAGAATAGGTATATAGCGCAAGCGATCTTTTTCGGGCATAGTGGATCATGCAATGAAAAAACCGCTAATTGAATTTACATGCAACATGGCATCTATGCTATCTTCCTGCCGACATTGCCCACTCCACTTCCCTTTACAGATACAATAATGTCACCCGACTCATCCTCTGTCACATCACGCAGACCCCAGCTGCTGGCGCCACACGTTTTGAGATCTCTCGCCAACGTAATCATGTCTTCCGTCCCGAGCACTCTCTTGCCAATTCTTATACGTCCAACATCTTCAGAGCCCATGGCCATGAGTATCATCATGCTACTTGCTGTACTCTGTGTCACGCAGCCACCCTGTGAGATTGTCTCGAGCAACTGATATGCGCACTGCTTGCCAATTTCCTCGGGGACCTGACCGCCGGAAGGTGGCACAACAACATCGGCAGAGTAAATCACGCCAACCGAGTTGGACTCTGCCACCAGACTCAATCCGTAGCCAATGCCTAGACGACGTTTGCTGCCAGACTTGTCGCCGGTCGGGACCAGCGGCGCTTGGTCGTACTGCGCGGCAATGTGAATATCACTGACGAGAGGATTTAGAACTTCTCTCGCTGAATGAATCATGCGGCCGTTATTCGAGGCCGAAACGCCAGTGCTGTACGCAACACCGCGAATTCTCTTGACTCGGCCAGGGTTTCTGTTCAAGTGTAGCGTCTTTGGCAGACGGACTTGGCTTGCGAATCGTAGCTCGACAACACCGCCACCACCCTTACCTCCGGGCCCAGCGCAGGATCTTTGCAAAACTCTCAATTCGATTCGGGCGGGCGGGATGCCAAACAGGCCAAACAGAGGCAGGATGGCGGTTCGGAAGGTATCGACAGACACGTCGCCCGTCTCCGTTGCAGAGGTTATTACACCAGCGCCTGAGAAGCGCACGTTCATGTGCGCCTTAGAGAAGGGAGCCAAAAGGCAGAGTGGGAGTAGGAAGTAGGTGATGCCGCGCGTAATCGTCGGCGGCAGGCTGTGTTCGATAATGTTGCCTTCGGAAGCACCCTGCCCAGCAATCGTGCCGGTGATGAGCCCGGGGTGATAGGTGATTGTGGTACCGGTGTATGAGATTTGCATAGAGCTGCCATTGGTCACCGCTTCAAGCAATCGTAGAAAGGAAATCTCGTGGTGCGCTAAGCCAGGATTCGTAGGTGACGAGCTTCGTATTTTGGAGATGTGAACAGGGCGGCCAGTCAGTGTCGAGAGGACTAATCGTCGCGTGAAGGAGCGGTGTCCTGTAAAACGCAGAAAATCTGGCGCAGAGTCTGTCATTTTGCCTGCAAGTTTGGGATACTACTTGTAGCATAGACGTGCTTGGAAACGGTCTGTCGTAGTGGTTCGCGGAAGAAAAAAAAATAGATTCTGCCGAGTTGATCCCGCCGTCTCCACCAAATAGGCAAGCGGTAACACTTACAACATTCGACAACCCCAGTCATAGCAGGGCAATATGCGTAAAGTGATATTCGAAAAATATCCAAAGATGATTTCCGCACATATAGTTCAAACTTGACTACGGTTTATTGGATTGTTGAACACGTAACAGGGTATGTCGTGGATGCGAAAGTGCTGCCTCAGGAACCCTATCGATAACAGTTTTGTACTGGCGCCTCGCCCATAGTCAGTCGGCAGAACGCCTTCAACACAACAGGGGAAGCTGGACACGACAAACCTGCAGAATGCCCGGCAGACCGCTGCTTTTCGACTTGCACGGTTCTAAGAAGACAATATGTAGGGCCTGCTTGCTAGCTCTACCAAAGCGAACACCGCAGACATGGATGGCAGCCTACAGCACCGCCGCGAATCGCAGACGAGCGCCGCGCGCCTCGCCAAGGAGACCCTTTCCTTTGCGCGAGGCACGCAAGCAAGCGGCAGAGCGCGAGATCGAAGACGCCGCGATGGAGGAATGCATGTCAGCGGCGAGGAACGCGACAACGGTCGGCGCCAACTTTTCCGGATCGGATGGAGGAGTTCGCTTCTTTGAGCAAAGTGGACAGACGCGGCAGCAGCTGCCAGATGAGACGGCTTTTCAAAAGTCGATAGACGCATTCGATACGAGTCAGCTCAAAGGAGCTCTGGAGGATATGAAGAACACAATCAAGGGCGAAGAGGACAGGAAGGCGTTTAGCGAAGTCATGGGCCAGCTCGAAAAGGTGTTTGGCCAGATTCAGGGCAGCCAGGACCTGGATAAGTTCACGGAGCACATGGACGAATATTCAAAATCGATAGACCGTGAGATTGAACAAGTGACGAGCGATTTGCCACGAGAAATGCGAGAGTCCATAAACTTGGATCTACCGGAGCTATCCGAGGACCTTCCACTTCCACTTCGCGGCATGAAGAGCTCAAGCCCTCAAGTTGTTGAAGGCCCTTGGACGCTCAACCAGCGGCGCAAGATTGTTCGGCTCAACGACGCTATTTCACGAGTTTACAAGGGCATGCAGGATGTGCCTGGGCCGACAAAGAAGGAAATTGTGTCCATATACAAGGCATATCATGCGGCAAGGCTCACTTTGGCTCATAGCTGGAGTCATGTGCCACTAGATGTGTGGGACTTTCTCTGGAAAGTGTTTTCTGTCGATGAGAGCATTAATATGCACCGGTTGACGCACATTTCCATGCTGGCTAGAGATATGAGCGAGGCCAAGGTGCCATTTAGCCCGCCCCAGCAACTTCTGGCGATTGAGGCAATGTTCAATGAAGGCTGGGAAGACAGGGCGCTAGAAAGCTGGAAGCGAAGCATGGGCACGCTGGGCCAGGAGAGCGCCGAGACGTACAAGGACTTCTGGGAGCTGGGCGTGGGTATGCACTGCCGGGCTGGAAACTTGGAGCAGGCCCAACGAGCTGCCAATAAACTCGTCGAGAAGCGCATGGATGCTCGCATCCTCATGCCCATCATTCGCTCGCTGTCGGAACAAAATACAGAGGAGAGCCGGCAGCAGGCGTGGGATACCTACCGACAAATGCGAGATTTGCTCGGAAGATCAATGAAACTCGCCGATTACGACCAGGTGGTGGCCTACTTTCTGACGGCGGCTCAAACCGAGAATGCGCTATACGCGTTTGTCGACATGATGAGCGACGGCCAGATCGATCTGACCGTTCAAAAGTACATGCCGTCCGTCGTGGCCAACAAGTTCTTTGTCGGCAAGTGGCTGAAGCGCCTGATTGGCGCCGGCGACGTGGACGGCGCGCACAGCGTGGTGGAATTCATGCGCGCAAAGGGCGTCGAAGCGTCACCCATCCACCTCAACGGCTTGGTCGGCGCCTGGCAGCGCTCCGGCGGCGCCCTGCACTTGGCCAAGTCGGAGCAGGTCGCGTGGGAGATGATTCAGAACCGCATCCAGTTTGTGGAGGCGCGCAAGGTGCAGTCGAACAAGGACCTCAAAAAGGCGAGCAAGTCGGCGCCGGCGCCGCTACCACGCGCCACACTCGAGACGTTTTGCATCCTCGCAGAGAATTACCGCCTGCGCGCAATGCCCGACCGGCTTTCGGCGCTGTGGGATGCGTTTCGCGAGTCGGAAATCAGCCCCGACGCCTTTATGATGAACCAGCTGCTGGAATCGCACATCCAGGCGGGCCAGCACGCCAAGGCGCTCGAGCTGTACGGGTTCCTCGTCGCGGAGCGCGGCGTACAGCCCGACCCCTACACGTTTAGCGCGCTCTGGAAGACACTCGCCGTGAACCGACTGCATATTATTGCACCCGACATGTCGGCTGCCGCCATCGCGGAAACGCGGCGGCTGTTTGCGCAGACGGCCGCCCACCGCGCCGTGTTTGGTGCCGGCATGGACGGCCAGCTCGCGCGCAAGATTCTGCACTCCTTTCGGCGCGTGCGGGACCCAGCCGGCTTCCTCGTCGCGCTGACAGCGCTGCGCGACGTCTTTGCGTTTGCGCCGACCGAGATGCTCGTGCTCGAGCTCGTGCTCGGCACCACCAAGCTCTCGTGGGAAGCGCCCGCGCAGCGCCGCAAGCTGCTGCAGGCCAAGCGCGACATGGAGCGCAATCTTGTCGCCTGGTGCGCGGGCGACATTGACAAGCTCCAAGGCGAGAAGCGTGACGTCGCGCTGTACGAGTATCTCCATCGAACAGGCATGGCGCAGCTGAGTGGCGGCGAGGACGAGGAGCGGGAGGCGCTCGCGACGGCGTCCAAGGACATGGGCGTGTATGAGTTGTTGAGGCCGGCAACGGCTGGAGCTGCGTAGTCCTTTTTCGTGTATCAATACTGTCTTACTAGTTTTTCTGGCATATAGCTTGCATCCTGTATTCATTATCCACGGGCGGCATCATGTATAATACACCACAAATACTCATCCAAACTAAAACTACATCTAAACGAGCACCAGTTTTTCATCATTCGTCACAAAATGTACAGACTGGCAGGAGATTTGATTGTAAACTATAGCAATACTTTTGCAAGTGTATTATTTCGCACCTAACCCGCTGCCATTTCCGTCGACTCCAAGCTTTCTCAACTTCTACCCCAACGCAAAACCAAATCAATCACAGGATATAGCCGTTTCCTTTTTTAACAAACAACAACGTAAAAACTCCAACGCTATGCAACCAAAATCATCCAAAAAAAAAAGGGGGGGGGG
>JAPFRM010000451.1:0-82498 GCA_030778325.1 Beauveria medogensis
GGCCTAGCCTCCTCGCCTTTACGACAAGTCCATTGTGTCGCCATCCGGCCTCACATCGCGCATCTCGCTGTCGACCGAGCTCAGGCCGGAGCTGCTACTCCCCGCCGAGGACGCGGGCCGCTGCTCGTCGCCGTCTCCGCGGCTGCGCAGCAGGTCCGGACTGCGCTGCGCGATCCACTCCTCAATCGTCGTCACGGCGCCCCCCTCGACGAGCACCTGCGAGCCCTCGCCAGGGCGGCCGAGTATCGTGCCCTGAAACTTGGCGTCGCCCGCCGCCTGGTTGTGTTTTTTCTTGAGCGCTGTGTGATTTTCCCTCGAGTTAGCCTTGTGAACTTTCTTCTTCTTCTTCTTTTTCTTCTTCTGCTTCTTTCCGACATGTAGCCGCCGAAAGGGAAAGAAAAAAAAAGAAAAACTCACCAGAGAGGTAATCCGTCGCCTCCGACTCGCCGTCCGCATTGCCAAACTCCATGAGCTCCTTCATGCGGGATCCCGCAAACCACGCGATAAACTCCTCCACACCGCGCGTATCCTCCTCGCCGCGCCACATCTCCTCCGTCACTGTCCGCTCCACGCCAAACGCGCCCGCATCCTGCAGCGCGAGCCGCACGTCTGTCAACGTAAAGTCGTCGGCTTGCGCCGGCGCCGCGCTGCCACCGTTGCCCTCGCCCTCGCTGTCGTCGTCACTGTCGTCGTCGCCGCCGGCTCCGCGACCCGCGTGGTTAATGGCCGCGTGGTGGGCCGTGTTCTGGCACAGCAGCAGCATGTACCGCGCCGCCAGGTCCGTCAGGGAGTCGAGCACCGCGGGCCGCGTCGCGTGGTAGCCCGTCGCGCGCAGGATTTGAAGAATGGCCGGCCGCAGCAGCGCGTGGAAGAAGGCGGGTGGTGTCGCCATGGCCGAGAGAGGGCGGGAAGAGGAAGAAAGGTTGTTTGGGGAGCGTTTGGAAGGCTGTTGGAAGAAGGGGATTCGGTGCTCGTGGTTTGCTCGCTGATTTGTTGCCGTTGACGCCGAGGGGAGGTGAAAGGTTCTAATTGATTAGCTTGAAAAGAAATCGCTATAAATCATGTTCTAGAGCTCCCTGCAGCCAAGCGTGTAGGAGGGCGTCGGTTGTGTCGACGATGCTTGTGCTCGAAGTTAGGCACACGGCTCACTGGAGCTCTGCTTGGTCGCAGGCACAGAGAGCTGCACAGAGCCGCTGTCAAGTGGCACTGTGTCAATAGTATGGTATTCGGACTCCGCACTGTGTCTCTACAAGAAGCAATCAGTTGACAACAGTTCAATTTGCTTCGAAAGCATTATAGTAACAGGAAAATGTATTCATGAAATGTTTTTATTCCAAAACGTTCTTGAACCTCGTAAAAAATTGACTCCGCCCTCAATTACGATGAAATACCGCTGAACTGGTTGATCCAATTCAGCACCTCTCTGTGCCAGACGAGAGAGTTTTCCGGCTTCAGAACCCACTGTATGCGTGTCAGTAAGTAAGAAGTGAGAAGTGATGGGGAGTCCTCGTTTCAAATACTTACATGGTTCTCGTCGGGGAACACTAGAAGCTTGCTGGGGATGTTGCGCGCTTGCAGCACATTGAACATGGCCAAGCCCTCGGCGACACTGAGGCGGTAGTCCAGTTCGTTGTGGATAACCAACATGGGTGTCTTCCAGTTGCCAGTATATCTAGCAGGATCCCACTTCTCGTAATTTTCACGCTTGTCCCAAAGTGTGCCGCCAAAGTCGTGCTCGGGGAAGAATAATTCTTCGGTGGACCACTGGCTAAGAGTAGAAAAGACACCGTCATGGCAAACAATGGCCTTGAATCGTCGTCCAAGAGGGTGACCCTGAATCCAGTCTATATATGCGTTAGGGGTATAAGTCGTGAAAGCTGGCAGAGGGACTTACTCATCATGTAGCCACCATAGGATGCGCCGAGGGCAACGGAACGATCAATGTCGACATATGGCATTTCATTCTCAATGTATTCAAAAGCCTTGACGAGATCTTGATAAGGCGCTCCGCCCCAATTACAAGCAATGGCATCAGTGTGAGCCTGGCCATAACCAGTACTGCCGGTAGGGTTGGGACAGACGACTATGTAACCCTGCTCAGCAAAAATAGCCGGGTTCCAGCGGGTGCTCCAGTCATCGGTCCAAGCACTTTGCGGTCCACCGTGGACAACAAAAGCAAGAGGATATTTCTTATTCTTGTCAAAGTTTGAGGGGGTCATGCACAGGGCGTGGTTATCATAGCCAGCAGAACCAGGGTACCAAATGTCAAAGCACTGGTCCTGGGTCAAGCCAAAGGCCTTGCCGTTCTTGGCGCTTGAAGAAATCTCCGTGATATTTTGGCTCTCGTGGTTCAGGGTCAAATATCTTGAGCTCTCGATACGGGAGCGTGTGGTGACGAAAAGCGTATCGCTATCACCCAAGAGGTAGGCGTCAGAGACAGTCCCATCCTCAAAAATGGGAGCTGGCAGATTCGTGGCCTCGGAAGCAGACGAAGGAACCTTCCACAGAAGAACTCTGCCATGCTGCTCGGCGGAAAGAATCAGGTGCTTATTGTCGGCGGTCCATAGAATGGACGAGGGGCTGCGGTCCCAACTGCCTCTGTCATCGCTTGTTGCGTAGAAGGTCTCAACGTTGTCAAGATTGCTGATGTCAGGAATGACGAGAAGTTGGTGCTTATCGGCCTCGTTCTGCTTGTCTTTCATTCGAAAGAACGCAATTGACTTGCCATCGCGAGAAAAGGTAGGGTTGTGGGTGTAGCCGATCAGGTTCCCAGTCTTTACAATTTCCGGTGCGCCGGGATGGTCAGTAAAGGACTCGAGGGGCACCAGGTACAAGTCAGTCTTGGTGTAGCGGGCCAGATTGAGCGTGGGGTCCTTGGCGACAAAAGCGATGCCTTTCTCGTGAATGTCAAAATCGGAAGCGCCACCAAAGGGTCCGATGGGGGATGCGAGCTTGATGCCGGTGAGCAAGTTGAAACTGTCGTTCTCGAGCGTCCACTTGCCATCCTCCTTCGCCAGCTGGCCGTACCAGAGCGCATTCTCGTTCTTCGTCTTCCAAGTATCCCAGTGGCGGACAAAAAGCGAATCGTAAACTCTGCCGCTGGAGAGCGGCTTCTTTTCGTCGGCGGCGAGGAAGAGATTGCCGTCAGGCGTGGTGACAGCGGCAGTGACCAGTGCGACCTTGCCGCTAGACAGAGTCTTGGTTTTGGCGCTGGACAGGGAGCCGTGAAAGCTGTGAATCAGGTTGGGTCTGGTACAGACGTTATTAGGGCCGTAAATACAACATTGTATAGTCTGTGATGACATACTCATCTGTAGGAGCCTCAACATCCTGGTAAAAGAGATCGGTGCCCTTGTCACTGCCCTTGAAAAAGGCAACTTCGGTGTCGCTGATCCAGACGGGATCGCTGGCTCCAATGTCCTCGGAGACGAGGTGTGAAGCTCCATCTTTGAGGCTGAGAATGCGAATTTGGGCAGACTTGGAGTGAGTCTCAAAGGAGTATGTCGACACCTGTCGCAAGCATCAGTTATTGGATGATGTTTCTAGCGGCCCTGGTGCGTTTCAGCGGTCAATAGAGTCAACATGGCGAACCTACCGTGTAAAGAACAATATCGCCTCTAGCATTGGGCACACCAGCAGAGCGGCGCGGAGCCGAGATGAGCACCTCGGGGGTGAGCTTGGAAGCTTGGACTGTCATGTTGACTGAGAGTGGTGTGTAAGCGGGCCCGGAGAGCGATTAGCTGGACGAAGCAATGCTCGTCAATGTCATACAGAGAGAGTCGATAGAGGGGAAGAACAGGAGAACAAGAAGTTCCAGGAGAGATTTGGACTGCAGCGGATCTCATAAGGTAAAGAAATAGACGAGGTGGCCTAGTTAGCTTCGAAGCGGAATCCAGCAAGGTACCTGCTTGCCTAGGAAGGTGATGACCCCGCATCAAACCGTGAGACACAGTAGAGGGCCCCTCATCATTCCCCCCATCTACACCTTGCATTAGTCAATGCGTGCGATCTGGATATTTTTGAAATCAGAAGCTGTGGATTTGAATTGCGTCACCGAGAAAAGTCATGGTTCAAGGAGAAAATGCTGAGCAGTACGCGAATCGTCATGGGCTCTTCCACAGCGACTTTGTTCGTGCCGTTCATTCATTACTCCGCGTTCTTGATTCCTTTGATGGTGCGAGCGCCATTTTGATATACCTTCTGGCTCCAGTTGGGACAAATGATATTCCATGGGCGCGATACGGCAAGTCCTCAATGTCGCATTGTCCTCAAAGGACCTCACAGGCTCCAAGGCGGCGAGCCGTTGCACCTGTGGCTCATCCGGGAGAAGGCTAGAGGTATTGCCAATGAAAACAACTTGTCCAGAGTACACGCAGCATACGCATTTCACAAACAGCATTTGACACTAGTCTGCTGCATGCTGGACGGCTTCTTCGACGTCACCATGGGTGAGCTTGAAATCGGTCGCCTTGCTTGGGAGTGTAAGTCATTGGAGGCTGCGAGTCTTGACTGGCAGCACGAGAGCCACGACTTCAAGCGTCATCTCGGAGACTTCGACAACGACACGCCACCGCAACTGCTGAACTGGACCCAGATGTCCAGTGTGGATCTGGTAGACACAGGTGCGAATACACATAGAGGAGTACTCAATGTGTGCAATTCGAGCCAAAGAGGTAGCTCGGCTGTAAACTCGCGGCGCTGATGAGGTCACTTTGGTGAGTTGCGTGCTGACTGACAGCCTCTCAATAACGAAATGATGCCTGTCACTGTGGCAGCTGAACCATTGAATATCTAACACAGTAAAAGATAAGTTGCCACAAAAAAACCGAAATATATTGGTATATCCGCAAACGCCTTCGTAATCCATGTCCATGCTGTAGAGTACAATAAATTTGTTGAAAAAAAAAAAACGTTACTTTCTCGACGCGCCAAACGCGGTACGCTTCTTTGCCGTCTGTCCATCGTTTTCGCTGTCCTCCGTCTCTTGCTGCTGCTGCTGCTGCAGCTGCTTCTTCTTCTTGGAGATCTTGCTACTGCCGCCACCACCACCACCACCACCACCGGCAGCGCTGGGCGTCGAACCGGAAAAGGATGCCGACACCGGCGTCGGGGCGAGGGATCCCGGCGTCGATCCCGGCGTTGTCGATTCCTACATTCAAACATCCGATATCAGTAATTGCCGTCAAAAAAAGGTACATGCAGAAGAATTGCGGGGGTGAAGCGCGCCGTACACTGGCATTGGGCCGGTAGGAAATGGAGGACCGCGAAAACACGCGATTCTGGTCCATGGGGCCCGTCTTGCGTCGCTGCGCCGCGGCGCCGCTGATGCCCTTCATGTAGTTGTCGAAGCCGGTGATGATGTTCCCGCTCGGCGTATTCTCTAGGTAAGCAGACTCCTTTTGGATGATGCCCTCCTCAACCTGGTTCTGTTGTTTTTGTCGCCGAGTCAGCAACGTCCCAATGAAGCTCGAGCGCCGCAGGCGGGGGTCCTCGTACCAGGCGTCTCTCCAGTAAACGGCGTTTTTCAACCAGTTCTCGCACGCGCGCTTGCGACTTTTTGTATTCCGTCATGGTCGGCTGCGGGCCTTCGCCAGCGCCGCCGCGCTTGTTGTCTGCCATTTCTGTCTCGCGCGCCGTCGTGTCGCGGAGATTTCGGTGGAAGAGGGGGTATTCCTGTATCGCTAGCGGCGGGGACGTTTGAGGGCTCTCGAATATTTGGTGTATTTGATGGGCTTGGTTCGCTGTGTGATGAAAGAGAAGCTGGAGTGGCGGGCTGTACAATCGACAATCGAACCTCAATGTGGGGCGGGTGCGCAGAGACGAAGCCGGCACAGACGAAGCTGGCACAGACGACTAGGAGCGGAGCTTGAATAAAGATGAAAGCAAAATCAAATCAGCACAGAGTAAGAATACATGATTTTTTATTCAGGTCTTGATTCAAAGTATTGGCTCTACGCAACGATAGCTAGCAAGAATACTCCGACGTCTGACTCTCCAGCATCGTTCAGTTAAGCAGCTACAGATCAAGTGTGTCTATGCAACTGTTACAACTTGACCGCGGTGGGATTGTGCTTACTTCATATCCTGCAATCGGTCCGAATGATGGCTTACTGAGATGGATGGCTCATAATTCTTCTTGCTGAAAGGATACTGCGATAAAAATGCGCGTTAGCGATGGTTTTAGTTCCAGAGTTGGCCAATCCCATGCCCATGGTCTTATCCCATAATTGGTATTTCGATTTCTTTTCCAATTTGCCATATTGAGACAGCACGGTTATCAAGCGCGGCGCGGCGATACAGATGCTGAGGAGCTGTTGCGTCTTCGAGCTCTTGATATCCGATTGTCTCGTCTCTCGGGCGACTCAGACGATGGGCTCCTGCTCCGACTCTTGCTCTTGCTCTTGCTCTTGCTTCTGCTCTTGCTTTTGCTCTTGCTTTCAATTCTGCTCCTGCTCCTGCTTTTGCTTTTGCTCCGGCTCCTGCTCCTGCTTCGGCTGTTCGACGATGAATAGCTTCTAGAGCGACTAGACGCAGATGAAGCGGATAGAGATCGGCCTCTGCTACGAGATCTGCTTCTTGAATCTTGTCGGCGCGCTCTCTTTGCAACAGGTGACCTATCTTTATCTTCATGGCGGCCTGACCGATCTGGGCGTCGCCGGAGCGAGTGTGATCTGGACCTCGATCGCTTTCGTTGCGTGTTTCCGCGTCGCAGTGAATCTCTTCGTCGGCGCGGAGGGGAACGAGAGCGACTGCGTGATGAGGAACCTGATCTTCTGGATGATGACGTTGATGGAGGTCGCGTAGGTCGGCGATCCCGTCCTCGTCCACGCTGTGGGCCATCTCGCCCGCGTGGTACGTAGCTATCGCCATTGAATGAACCCCTGGGTACCCGGTTCCGCGCATCAGGAGATCGCGATCTCTGCTTAGGTCTAGCATCCCCGCGGTTGTCGAATGCGCGGTCATTCCAGCGGCCTTGGCGATTATCACCTCGATCTCGTGGTCTGTCTCGTCTGTCTTGATCGTAGGAAGGAGGCATATTGCGGACGCGCCGGTCGGGTTCATCGCGGCGATTTCTAGCGTCGTCGGCCGCTTTACCCTGCTCAAGCTTCAAAATGTTAGTATTTGGCAGATTGGCTGCAGTTTCTCACCCACCTTTTCTTGAATGAGTTCCAGCTTCTTTGCTTCCAGCAATTCTTTGGGGACACCTTGAGGACTGCCTTGCGCGCTAAGAAACAGCTTCCACAATTCTTTGCAGAATGGAGCAGTGTCTTTGTCGAGAAATCCGGTAAGCTGAATCTGGATGGCTTTGATGTCGGGCTGGATCAAGATGCGAGGTCAGCAGATGGAGGGAGCCCTTGCTAAAGTACGTACATATCTAGGTCCATCGATAAGATTAAAGCACATTTCAATGACGACGTCATCCTCGTTGCCCAGGATTTCGGAAATGCGGCTGGCAATCCATCTGCTGAAATGTTAGCTCACGCGACGAGCTGGTCGATCATTCGTGGATGCACCGACTTTTTCATGACGCCGAGGTTCACTTTCTGCATGTCCACCTTCTTACTGAACTCTGGTGGAAATTTGGTGGACTTCAACAGCCGCGCATCAGTTCTCGACGCCATGATTGCTGGGGTTTTCGTGAAGGATATGTTGCAAGATGAAGAGTTTAGTGATTAATTTGTAGTATGGAAAGATGGCTTGGGCAACTAGCTGCAGCTCCGAAAAGTGGGGAGACTCGCTGCGTACTGACGCCGGAGCTGCTATCAGCGGTTCAGTTAACAGACTGGTAGTTAGTGGCAGGCCGTAGAGAAAGGACATGTGAATAAAGCCATGAATCCGGAAAATACAAGAACGATGTAGTTGTCGTCTTTTTTTGGTACTTTTTTTTTTAAAATTCTACCCCAGCTTCTGGGTTGTGTCATGCCACAGTGGCAAAGGCTTGGTCAAGCAAGTTTGGCGACGTAATTCAGCACCCCGCAGCTCCCACCACACCATGCAACTTTGGCGGCGGCGGCAAAACTTGCGATCATCATCCTCTACCACTGCCAGCTCTAATTGCATGTAGCGTGGGCTTGCCTTTACCATGAATAACTTACATGCTCCAACTGTGCCCGCTGGACCTACAAGCATACCGTCTACCAACGGGACCAGCAGCCATCTTAGCTTTGCTGAGCTACAGCAAAAGAAGGATGATGTTGAAGCTGAGCTGAGAGCCCTCAGCGGCGTTCTCGATTCTGTAGGTCAACTCACTGCCTCGTTCACTTATATTGCGAGATGAGATTACTGATGAATGCAGCACGGCGTCGACATGAACACGCCTCTTCTTACAAGAGATGGATTTCCACGCTCAGACCTCGACGTTGCCCAGAGTAAGCAACATCTCACTGAACCGCGTTCTCTTTTGACCAGTGTGGCTAGTTCGAACTACAAGAGCGCGAATCATACGTCTAAAGAACGACTACAAGGAGATCATGGCGAATGCCGAAAAATTTCTGCACGAGCATTTTGCAAACGCAGCGGAAAGCGCAGAATCTAGCACGCCAGCTGCGGCAGCCGCTACATCTGAAATTTTACCCGACAGCGATACGCGGTCACTTGAGCCGCCATTTGCCAAAATTGATAGTGTTTCTTCCGGTAGCCCGGCAGAGCTCGCAGGCCTAAAGGTGGGCGATGAGATTCGCAACTTTGGCTATGTCAGCCGAGCAAATCACGACGGTCTCAAGAAGGTTGCAGAGTGTGTTCAAGGCAACGAAGGGGTATGTTTTCCGCCAATCACTCATGCCGATTTCTCTAACGCCACACGTAGAGCAACGTATTTATTCGACTATCACGGCCCTCTGGTGTTGCGTCGCGCGAGGAACTGCGGTTAACACTGACACCACGACGTAATTGGGGCGGGCGAGGCATGTTGGGCTGCCACATTATTCCGATGTGAAGAAATACCGTAGTTGATGTATGATAAGTGGAGGCTGCGATAGAAGAATCGACTGACGTGGTAATCAATGAGTTTGGAACCCGAGGAGAGGATGCCCAACGATGATTGGTAATCAGGCTAAGGTTAGGCGGGATAGCTGACTATAGCTAGCTGAGGTACGGTCCTCGAGGCTCATGATATCAGCAACGCAACCCAAGTCGAATGTTTCGGGCAGTGTTGTTTGCTTTGATCAAGCAGGTAGCCAACGGGTGATGCAATGGGCTCCAAGCACGTAGGCGGTCTGCGGGTCGATGTCTCCCTACCTTAGTACCTAGCTAAGTATGTAGTCACCTAGGCACTCGGGAAGTCAGGTACTAATGTACCTACCTCCAAGCCAGGTAGGTGGCTCGTGGTAGGCGGCTGAGGCTCCTCGCCGCTGGCAGCTCTTGAAGCGGAGGGCTGTTTGACTGGCGAACAAGCAGCGCCTAACTCGGACAACGAACATATCAGGCGTTTTGTCCCTGTAGATGACATCGCTCATTTTCGCGACGGGCTAATGAGGACGCAGGGTCTTGGCTAACTAAACACACAGCCCAATTCCCATGGTGAAAGAATGCCCTGCAGGCACTCTACCTACCTACCTAAATAGTGGATTATTCGCAATTGACAGTGGGCATGAGCTCCGTGCTGTGCCAGGCGCCAGCCTCCAGCCTACTAAATGATGTCACGTGCACGAGCCCGCCCCCCGAGCGACTGAATTTTTTCGTTTGATAACAACTCCCTTGCCCGTCCCTCCCCGCCGCCAGCAAAAACACCAAGGTTGTCCGATTTGTGCATTTTCAACCCTCTACAGCAAAACCACCTCTCTACGATACCCCCAGGTAAATTTTGCTCTCCTGCTGGCTCCACCACGCTCCTCGGATTTCGACTCGAACCGAACGAAGCGCCAAGGGTCCTGAATTCTTCTGTCCCCGAGATATTAACCGCCCCTCCAGAACCCCGCCTTGTTTACTTCCTTCACTACTGGTCTTGTACCGCCGACTTTTACATCTCAAAATGGCTGAGCAGCAGACTCCTACCTTCAAGCTCGTGCTTGTCGGTGACGGCGGTACAGGCAAGGTGCGTTCTCCTCCCAGCAACAAGCTTTTTTGGTCGCAAACGAAAGCTGCCCCGCGAAGATGGATGCCAGCATGATGTCACCGCTTCGTGCCGCCATTTTGCCCCCAGCTCGTTTGGATCGCATTGCCTGCTTCATGTATCGCCTTTACTAACGAAAGTCTTTCATTCAGACCACCTTTGTCAAGCGCCACTTGACTGGTGAATTTGAGAAGAAGTACCTTGCTACCCTCGGTGTCGAGGTCCACCCCCTCGGCTTCTCTACCGTAAGTCGCCAGCCCCGTACCGAACAAATACGAAGCGCGGCAGCTGACAAATAGCAGAACTTTGGTCAGATTCAGTTTGATGTCTGGGATACTGCCGGCCAGGAGAAGTTCGGTGGTCTCCGTGATGGTTACTACATCAATGGCCAGTGCGGCATCATCATGTTTGATGTTACTTCCCGCATTACCTACAAGAACGTTCCCAACTGGCACCGTAAGCGCCCGTCAGTCTCGAACTCAAGAGCTCAAAGCATGCTGACTCGTCGCAGGTGATCTCGTCCGTGTTTGCGAGAACATTCCCATTGTTCTCTGCGGTAACAAGGTCGACGTGAAGGAGCGCAAGGTCAAGGCCAAGACGATCACTTTCCACCGCAAGAAGAACCTTCAGTACTACGATATCTCTGCCAAGTCCAACTACAACTTCGAAAAGCCCTTCCTGTGGCTCGCCCGCAAGCTCGTTGGCAACCCCCAGCTTGTTCGTAACCCCGTCCATGTCGCTATTGATGAAGCGTGATGAAGCTGACTATGTATGTAGGAGTTCGTTGCCGCCCCTGCCCTGGCTCCTCCCACTGCCCAGGTCGACAAGGACCTCCTCGCCAAGTATGAGGAAGAGATGAATCAGGCCGCCACCACTGCCCTGCCTGATGAGGGCTCCGATGACGATCTGTAAACGACTCGATATGACGGCGAGCCGTATTATGGGCCAATTTTGACGTGTGCCACAGAGGCATGGAAGCTCAGTTGTCCTCTGTGAGACGCGTTCACGGGCGAAATGAACACTTTACGATACAGGATGGGAGAATGTCCAGAACATGAGGTATATTGAGCATGGTAATGCCGTTCGTGTCCATTGGGGACAGGGAAATAAAATGAGACAGGAAGCATAAACTGCTACCGACCGTGGCGATACATCTAGTTAGACTTATAAAATTCTAAATCGCCAGGCGCATTAGCTTTGGCTGAAACTTGCTCATGCTTACCTTTGGGTGCTTGCTTGCTCTCTCCATTGTGGTAATCACTATTAGCAGTACTGTCTAGCGGTGCCGTCTACTCTTGTTCCAGCGCGCCTATTCTGCAAAGACTGGGCGTGTGTAATGATCAATTCGCGCAGGGCTCAGCAGGGCTCTTTGGTGAGCATGACGGTACAAGGGCACAAACAAGGCCCAGTGCAACTTGATTAAGCGATTGTTAAAAGGATGTGAAGAAAGTTAGAACTTCCGAATGACTGGAACTGTCTAAGTCTAAAGGAGAGCCACCCCCATATCCCATTACATAGGTAACGCGTGAATGTCAAGCTTGTAGTTTGCCAGTTATGCTATTTCTTCTAGCCAGCGTACTTGTCCACTTCGGCTCACTTGCACTGCTGCTTGCAATAGGCGCAGGTTTCGCAGGCCCTGAAGGAATGGCATAAATAACAAACGCTTTCGGCGAGCTTGTCGCACGGTGTAAAGATCCATTCCGGATCGAATTCATTCTTTCTGTATAGACATTGGCCAGGCCGGGCCGGAGGCGCAGCGTCGATTTCGAAGGCTTCGGAGACCAATCAGGGCTGTCTTCTGCCGTCCTCGCAGACAAAGGCGGCCTTGAACTCGCCGACGCCAATCTCGGCGGCCTTGAACCTTACTTTGCTCAAGTCCCTACCGCTGGTAAGCTCCACGTAAGACCATACCTTGTAGTCGGCGTGGTAAGGGTTGCAGGCGTCGACAGGCCAGACGCCGACCCAGGCCTTCGTAGAGCCGCATCCCGGGTCCGGGGCGTAATAGTTGATGACGAACTCGGTGGGGGTGAGGAACTGGGACATTATCGCGTTTTGAGTCCCGTCTAACAGAACACGTGGGAGCTCAGGCTCGCCGGGCGAAGGAGCGGCGAAAGCCGGCTGCAGAGCGCCTAGCAGGAGGGTGGCGACGCTGGACTGGCGCATGATGGGAGCAGAAGAAGAGAAGAGTAGGTTGTCTGTGGAGGGGTGGTTGTATACTTGACCCGTGAAAAGAAGACGGGATGGGTGGCTGGCGATGGCAAGTACAGTTGTAAGGAGGATGCGGCCATCTTTTATACTCTTGTGAAATGGATATGTCTAGCTTATAGAGCTACTTGAGGAGAATTTTTTCCTGATGAATTTCGTCGGCTCATTGTGATTGCCCTGCACAGCTGATTGACATGATCGCAAGCGAATGACATAGCTCGGTGGATCTATATCAGGCGGACGCGCCACTACACATATCATTATCGCCTTACCAACGTAAATTAGCCTACTATGGAAGGATATCGGGGGCCTCTCGAGCGAGGACAGAATATTCTGATCATGTTTGCGTGGCACTATATAGTTGTGAAGGGTTTTGAGAAGAAGGAGGAGGCATAGGAGTGGCTATCCTGAACAGAGAGCCAACAAGAGATTCAAGAAGAGAGCTCAAAGTGCTTTCCGTACCTACTCATATAGGCACGTGATGATCAGAATGTTCCTGTGCTGTTGAAGGGCTCGGAATGAGACTGCTATAAGACAGCAGATGGCCAATCTTAATGGAGGTATGACCGAGAAGCTCGGAGTATTACTGCCGTGAGAGCCGAAATTGAGGCTGCTAGAAGACGGCGAATGCCGGAAAAGCTCCACAAGACTATTATTGTGGGAATCTGCTTTCTTCTTTACGTTGGGCCTCCTTGCCATAAGACAAAACACACAACTACCAGAGAGAAGAGATGGCTCTGTAGAATGGGCTGCTCGACTGACGAGACTTCTCAAACACTCGAGAACATGCCATGTATACCTATTCACGCATGATATGATACGATACGATAATTACTAAATTTGCATGGCCAGGCGGGACGGTTCAGTGGTACTTCTATTTGCAGGCTGCCATCGCGGTTGGAGATGGGAATTGTCATAATTCCTGCCCTACTCCTTCCGGCGTTAATACTGGCTGTGTTAGTGCCGGCTGTTATTCAAGTGTCGAGGTATGATCGCGAGTCCTACTAAACGGACCGACTCATCCGCATTATCGCGACATTGGGGGCTTGGTGTTGACGGATAAGCCTGCTTGCATGCCTCTGGCCAAAAAAAGATTTGATGTGGTAGCCTGTGCTCAGCGCTAAACGCCGACACGGCCTAGGCAAGTCAATCATTATGTCAATCGCGTCCTGTATTTCAAGGGGCTCCTTCTTGTCCAAAAAGGCCAAAGTCCTGCTAAGCGGGCCGATTCATCTATCAATTTGTCTATCGCGTGTATTTTGGGGATTTCCTTCTCATCCACTTACAAGGCCATATATGTGAGTCCTGCTAAGCGGACCGACTCCCCTATCAATTTGTCTATTGCTTGTATACTGAGGGGCTCCTTCTTCTCCACATACAAGGCCATTTATTTAAGTCCAGGGAACCGACTCTCTTAGAGGTACTTATTATAGCTTCATAAGATATTAGTACACTGAGGTGCGGGTGATTTTCCTCTCCTAGAGAACCTTTTCATAACTATGTGTGGACATAGCTTGGTAGAAAGCGCATGAACATGCCAAGATTTACCTCGTGAAATAAAGTATTGAGAATCTTCATCACTATCACTGGTCATTAACCTTTGTCAGCTTTCAGGCATGCGAAGGGATGAACGTTTTCTCCACGGTGCGCCGCCCACCACGTCTCGGCACATCCATCTTCCGAGTCTATAGTGTTGGTGCCAGACTACTAGTGGGTTGTGTTGAAGACTGATGTGAATCCCGAGTCAGGTTATGACTTTATCCAAGGAAAGCAAATTCAGGGGCCGTGTTACGTTGTTTGCTGTCCACGGGACAATATCAAGCAAGGAGTGATTTGTCCGAGTGTTGGGAGGTCTTGACGATGTGTTGTCAGCAAGTATTCTTTTTCTCTGAACTGCTCTCGTACAAAAAAAATCAATCCTGTAGGCCTAAACTTGAAGGCTAATCGCGGTCCTTCTCACCGTTCGTCGGGATCTATGTCAAAATTTTAGTCAATTTGCAATGTCAACCATCTAAGAACTAGGCCTACGTTCAGTTGTATTGACAAGCGTCTCTTATGTCATCTTTGAGGTCGTTGGAGAAGTTGCTTAGCAGCCTCGGCAGCCTCGACCGCCTTGAATTCCTCGTTGAGCGTTTTATAATCTTAATACCATTCCTTCATCTGTGCATTCGTGCCCCCGGTAGTCAGCTTTACCTTAATATGGGCTAATTTCAATTTTATATCTTTCACGGAGAGCATGGTGACGAAAGAGTAAAGTTAGGTGAAGCGCTGAAAACTGTAATCAGCGGTGATGGTAAACTAGTTAGTTTTCAGCTGTGAGTCCATTGTGGTGTATATCGCGGTGAGGGCTTGTCAGTGGAATGGCCAACACCGGATTTCGGAGCGTCGCATTATGTAGCAATTGAAAGACAGTACTGTCTTTTCATATATGCTGTAATTCTTATAAATCAGATTAATCTAGGGACATGTCCGTTCTGTAGTATTCATTCTCACTCTTATTACAAGTGAGCAGCGACTATTTGGTTATATGGCGCACCCATCCTAGAGGTAACCACCACCATCATCATCATCATCATCAGGTAACTACGACATGGCACACCGGTATTGAAACAATTTCCACCACTCCATCAAATGATCCAAGCGCCGCTAAAACAGTCCGCTAAGCACTGAAACGCGCCGAGGTACCTCTCCTTTTCTTCAAGTCTAACTAAGAGCTTTTGTTCGCCTTGGCCTCGTCCGCCTCGGCCTCAATCTGGGCCAGACGCTTCAGCACCATTTCCCGGGCGCGTTCCTCGTCGCCGTCTGTGCGCGCCAGCGCCTCGCCCAGCGTCTCGACGTACTTGCCATTGGTGCTGTGCGCCCAGTCTAGCAGCCCCGTGGGTCCAAAGTTTTCGTCAAATGCAAAGTGGTGAAAGTCGTGCTGCAGGTTCGACGGCAGGCCGGGCAGATTGTAGCCCGAGTGGGCGCAGATGGTGCCAAACTCGAGGAAGAGAAAGGTAAAGCACTGCTGGGACCAGTGGTGGGGGACGATGAGCGTGCCGAGGGCGTTGGGGATGAGGTTGGAGAAGACGTGCTCGGTGGCGGTGCAGTACGTGGCGGCGAGGCCGACGGGCGCGGTGAACTCGTGGTGCTGCTTGTGGAAGCGTGTGTACATGGACTTGGAGTGGAAGAAGCGGTGGATGTAGTAGAAGCCGACCTCTGTGCACAGCGTATCAAAGACGACGGTGGCGACGGTCTGCAGGGAGCCCGGGAGGGCGGCCGGGTGCACGGGACGCGGGGGTGAGAGGCTTGATAGGGCGTAGATGAGCGGCAGCGCGACGAGCACCTGGTTCCGGAGGGAGATGACGCAGATCCAGGCGTACTCTCTGGCGGGCACGCGCACAAAGGGCTGGGTCTTGTACCGGAACAGCCACCGCGGCCGGGCGGTCAGGTCGGCCAGCGCAAAGACGCCGCCCCAGGCCCAGAAGAAGACCGAGGTGACAATAAAGGTGCCCCAGATGTTGAGGGCGGCCGCGCCGTACGTCGCGTCCAGGTGGGCATAGAGCCGGTGCGCGGCGGCGGACCGCTGCCAGGCGGCAAAGAGCAGCACGACGACGACGCTGATGGCCTGCGAGCCAAGGCGCCCGCGCGACACGGCCGCCGTTGAGTACGCCCAGCGCTGGCGGTGCGGGATCGGCTTGCCGTGCAGGTCGGTGGGCACGAAGCGGCGCGAGGCGGGCGTGAGGATGGTGTCGGAGGAGGAGGAGGACGGGGGGGCGGGCTTGGTCCGCGCCGAGACGGTACTGCCTGTGCCGGTGTGAATCGCCGTGCTCGACATGATGGGGTGACAAGAAAAGAAGGGAGGAAAGAAAAGAAAAGAAAAGAAAAGAAAAGAAAAGAAAAGAAAGAAAAGGAGGTTTGCTGGAGGGAGCACAATTTGAGAAATCACTCGTCGCGGCGAGAGGTAAAGATGAACGGAGAGGGGGAGGGGGGCTAGACTTGGGGGGGGAAGGGAATATATAGATGGATCTTGTGAGGGAAAAAAAAGCTGGCGAGGAATTGGAAAAGACCGGTTGGGCCCCGGAGGTGCAAAACCTGGGGAAGCCGGTGCCTCAGAGTGGCTCCGGGGCCCCGGATTCCGAAAACTCCGTTTGGGCCAGTGAGCGATTGTGGCAAAAAGTCATACGAGAGCTACCTTTCGTCGCCAATGATGACGAAAAAAACAACGCCGGGAGATTTTCTTCTTTCAATCATTGATCAAATTATATTGTTAGAATGCTATTACATGTGGGCAAACGCCTGCCGAGGGCGCTTCCCCGAGTGGCTAGCAAGGCATCGGCTAACGAACTAGTCTATACGAGCGCTCCACTCAGCGAACTCGATGATAACATGATAGCTTCGCTGGGCCGCATGTGGGCCAAATGCCGCTCTGCGCAGATGCCCATCCAACCATCCCTAGAGCGTGCAGGCATCGGAGTCGCGGCGCAATTAGGAAAATTGACAACAGGAACCGGAATTAAGAAGCTTTGCCCGTCCTCTGCAAAGATGCGCGCGCGTGCTTTGCTGACCATCGACGAAACTTGCACGGCGTACGGCGGGAAAGGGTGTGGCATCTCGCGCAGAAGTGGGATAGAGATGCTGAGTTTATGGAGCTGGAAATTCGCATGGGAAAACATGTTTGACATGGAAACCAAAGAGGCACTGGAGGCTGAATGTCTGGAATTGGCCTTGAGCAAAGTGGCCTTTCTGCTTCACGAGCCGGCGCTCATTGGCCGTATGAATATCTTCAACATTAGGCTTAGGCATGATAACAGACGTATCTGCCTCATACTCCTTATGAACCTCCCGGAGACCTCTCTCGATTTCATTTAACTCAATATCGAATATGAGGCCGGGTTTGGCGTTTGCGCGTGCAAAAGCTACATACCAAGAACATCGTCCTTATATACGGAGTCTTCGCATTGTATTTGAGCATGAGGGGATCGAGGCCGCCTGTTCATCCGAGGTCAGCACATTTCACCCTAAATTTCCATCAAGAACCAACCTGTGAAGCGTCCACCCCAAAGAATGTTTTCCGCGGGACCATGGTGCTGCGTCCTTGGCTGCCAAGGTCGGGCTCAACAATTGCCAGAGAATTAGTTGGCACTAATTTCATTTCTGCTAAATTACCTAAGGAAAGAGATCTCCCTACAAGGGTGCTTTCCCGGAATACTTTATTTTTCTCATCCATTTCTTGCTTCAAAATGGAAATAAAAACTCGGCGCCTAGGAAAAGCTATTTGCAAGTTGTGTATACGTGACAATATTCAGGTGCGCAACGCGGACCGGATATCAACAGCCCGCACTCTTCTGCTGCTTTATTGCTGTATCTACGAAGAAAAAATTTCTCACTAAGAAATAAATACAAAAACATTTTCTCTGTAAAGTCGATAAGAATCAAATCTCCTGCCGACTTGTCGCTTTTGCACCCGTATAAGTGGTCCGCCGCCACAGACACCAGCCATACCATCGAGGCGCCAACGCTTGCCCCGCCTCAGATGGCGCGTTTACTCCTCACGATCAAGCAGTGCTCATCGACTACTGTATTCAAACACACAAAGGGGTTCACAGACACACGGTCTGATACATGTCAACTAGGCAGAGGCAAAAGCTCTACATTCTCGCAACAATACATTCGCACTGCGCCCTTTGCCATGCCGGAAGCGCCGCTTACCTGCGACGAGGTCCTAAGCCGCGGATGGGACGACTTCTCGGACGGCGAGATGCGCTCGCTGCTCCGCGCGGAGCGCAATAAGATGACGGCGGCTTTTGGCAAGCTGCCCGACGACAACAGGCCACCCACAAAGGCGTTTGACGGCTGGTACGAGCTGGCGCCGTTTCAGCTGCGGTGGCAGTTTGATGAGTATCTTGAGGACGTGCCTGAGACAGTTGACGGCTCTCCGCTACCAATACCCGGGGCCCGCGCCGTCATCGCACCGTGAGTACCACCTCCGGTAACTGTTGCAACGAGTTTTTGGCTGCATATTACTGCTGCTTGGTAGTGCTGCTGTACAATAGTTTCGCGCAAGAGCTGACCATCAACTTGCGATAGCCACGCCGGATACGCATACTCGGGACGGTGCTCCGCATGGGCCTTTCGCTGCCTGGATCTCTCCCAGGCCAAGCGTGTCTTTGTGCTGGGCCCTACGCACTACTTTTACTTTTCTGGCCTCGCCCTGTCCACCTTTTCGAAATACTGCACGCCTCTCGGCGCCTTTTCCGTCGACCAGCAGACACTGCGGGACATTGCCGCCTCTGCCGCGTCGGCCGGCGCGCCCGAGGTGCGCAACATTCCCCGGCGGCGCGAGCTCGACGAGCACAGCCTCGAGATGGAGATTTCCTTTCTCTACCAGCGCTGCGAGGCCACCTTCAGTCGGCCCGAAGATTTCCCCACGATTGTGCCGATGCTCGTGTCGGGAGACGCCGACGACGAAAAGGCCATTGGCAGGCTACTGCTGCCGTACCTGCGCGACCCGGCCAACGCGTTTGTGGTAAGCTCCGACTTTTGCCACTGGGGGCGTCAGTTTGGCGACTACCGGCCGTACTTTCCGGGCGGTGACCGCAAGCGTCGCGTCAACCTGCGGGACGGGGACGTGCCGCCGACGAGCCCGCCGATCCACGAGAGCATCAAGATGCTGGACGACGAGGCCATCGAGGCCATGGAGACGGGCGTGCACGATGCCTTTGTGGCGAACCTGGAGGAGACGGACAACTCGGTGTGTGGGCGCCATCCCATCGGGGCCATGATGGCAGCGCTGGAGATGTTGGGTGACAACGCACCGCTGGAGAAACGGCCAAAGTTCAAGCATGTCCGCTACGATCGGAGCGCGCTGCTGACGGACCCGACAAAGTCGAGCGTGAGCTACGTGTCTGCATATGCGACGTTTTGAGAGCATGCGGGAGGCAGATGCACGAGTATAATGATGAATGGTTAATTGTAGAGTAGCCATTCTTTTTAGTCTACGACCTGTTACTTTTACTTTTTTAATACTTTTCTACATTCGTGTCTAATGCATTCTATTTTGCTGCGGGACCGAGACCAGAGTGATGATGCATATATTCACGAGCCCGTGCCAAACCGCTGCTCGTTGTTTAATGACGCGGGAAAAAAAAAAGTTGTCTGTCACATTCTGAATCGGCTTCTATGAATAGATCAAAGCCTCGCAGACGGTGAGGCTTGAACGGCTATTAAGCCTTGCTGACGGGCGCGCCTGTTGAAAGTGGGTTGGGGCTAGCTTTGCGAGGGGTCGCAGATGGCGGCATCAATGTGTTGCTTTTTCTGCTACATTGACTTGGTGGGCCATGGCTGTGCCTACATACATATGTGGGATATCTACTGTCACCTTTTCGAAGCCGCTTTTCTGTTGCCAATAATGTTGGAAAGAGCGTCACCCGGCCGAGGCAGCCAAAGGGCAATTGCTAAAATATCCCAGGGATGCCGATTACAATCTCTACACTTGAAACGGGCGCCACTTTTTCATCCAAACTCGGATGAGCCTGTAACAAGCTCACAGGAGGGGGAGGGATAATATTTGAATGAAGAAAGCACTATTGGCGCTGCGGCATTCGCCCTTGTTACAGGTCCAGCTCCCCTTGTGTGTGGGTTCCCCGAACCGCAACCATGAGGAGGGAAACTTGAACTATCGACCTTTTTTCTCCCAGCGCTTGCATGAGGAGCAGAAACAGATGACTAGATCAAGTTCTGGCTCGGTAACACGAGGCGTTTCTCCAGTGCAAGGCGCGGCGTCAGAGACTCGGAGAGTTACGTATCGGCCGGCGGGGGAGAGACTACACCAATCACAGGGCAGTTGGTTTAACGAGGCCCTTGTTTCTGAGCCAGGACCTTGTCAGGGTCTCTTATTGTCAAGGGCTATTGCGATTCGCGGCTCATCAATAAGGGCTGGATGATTGGGATGGCTGCTGTGCAGAGTCGGCGAGTTTGGGAGGAGGGGGGTTCGGTTGAGGAGGACAAGACGAGGACATGGGATGGGCTTGGCGATGGGCAGAGCATGATGCATATGCATGTCGAGCCATTCATGACTAGTCCATGGCAAGAATTGTCCGAGGCATGGACGAACTCTACCTACGACAAGGTGTTGCAGCCGCTGAGGCACACACGGAAGACATGCAAACCCGAACCAGGCGCTGGATGCTTTTTTTAGCGTGTCACTACCAGTACAAGGGACCAGGCTTGGTGGGCCTAGGTAGGAGGTAGGTAGGTACCTTAGCGCCGCAACATTCTCGGCGCATGTACCGGTACATTAGATTAGCAGCTCCCTTTGGCGACTTGAAGAGTACCTCTACTCACTCAAGGGCAGGCACACTTGTTAAACTTGGTTGGTGTTGCGCAGCCCCTTTTGATTGCCACTCCCCACTACATCGCTCAATTAGCCTGGTTTTGAACATCATCAACAGCCTGTCTCTTGCCCACGGCCGGCTTTGTTACTCCTTCACTTTCGCCTCTTTTCTTTCCATCTCTTTTTTCTTTTTCTTTTTAATTTACTACCATTTTATTCTTTCCCAGGCGCCCGTCCTTCACTCGCACACGGCAATCGTCTCATTCCGCATTTTCCCGACGCAGCACGACTAATCAACGTCTTGACTCGAACATCTGCATCGTAACCTCTCAGCAGGCCCTTGGTCCTGGACGAACGGCCCGCTCTAGGCTTGAAGCACTTGAATCCTCGATCAAAATGAGTGTCAGTTTTGCCCCGTACCGCAGCGTTTCAACCCGTTGGCCCTCCACTGCCCTGTCGTCGCACGTCACACCCAGTTGCAGCGGCCTTGGGCATGCTGGCCTTTTTTCGTCTCGTCCTTTTCCCTCGATGCACTGCTTCTATTCTCGCTACAATCATCAGGACTTTGAATTTTACTGACAATGGATGGACAGTACGGGTTAGTATTCGGTCCTCTCCTCGTAGTGCAAAGAATCACTTTCAATCGCCCGCTCGCCCGATGATGACGACAGCATGCCGCAATTACACCCTCGCGTACTCGGGCTGACTCTTTTCCTTTGAATTGGTAGATACGGTAACCAGCAGAACCCTTATGACCAGCGCGGTCAGGGCTACGGCGACCAACAGGGCGGCTACGGCGGCCAACAACAACAGAACCCTTATGCAGGCCAAGGAGGCTACGGACAGCAGCAGCCGCCACCGCAGCAGCAGCAGAACCCCTACGCCCCCGGCGGTGGCAACAGACGCTATGGTAACAACAACTCGTCAATAGATGGCGGCTATGCCGGTACGTATGATTATGCGGCTTTGCTTCCGCAACGTTGGAGACGACATGACTGACGGCTTCCAGGCTCCAACGTGGAGATGGCTCCCCTCGCCCAGAATGCTAGCTCCATGGCCGGCAACGATGGCAACGCCATCCTCAACGAGTGCCGCGACATTGACACGGGTGTTGCCCAGATTGAGCGCAACCTCGAGCAGCTGCGCATGCTGCAGCAGAGAACCCTCGACGACGCCGACAGCTCCTCGTCGAGCGCCGCCAACCGCCAGCTCGACGCTCTCTCCTCCGAGACGATGGCTCAGTACCGCGAGCTAACGGAGCGCGTACGCACAATCAAGTCTCATCCTGATGCCAACACGCCCAAGAACAAGCCGCAGGTGGGCCGCGTCGACCGCCGCCTGAAGCAGGCCATCCAGCAGTACCAGCAGGTCGAGTCCGGCTTCCGCAAGCGCACCCAGGACCAGATGGCCCGCCAGTACCGCATCGTGCGCCCCGACGCCTCCGAGGACGAGGTCCGCGCCGCCGTCGAGGACACGAGCAATAGTCAAGTCTTTAGCCAGGCTCTTATGCAGAGCGACCGCCAGGGACGCGCCCGCGCCGCCCTTTCGGCCGTGCAGGACCGCCACAAGGCCCTCGTCAAGATTGAGCAGCAGATGGTGGAGCTCTCCCAACTCTTCCAGGACATGGACACGCTCGTCGTCCAGCAAGAGGCGGCCGTCACGCAGATTGAGCAAAAGGGCGAGGAGGTTGTCGAGAATCTCGACAAGGGCAACGAGGAGATGAGCACCGCCGTCAACACAGCGCGTAAGACGAGAAAAAAGAAGTGGATCTGTCTCGGTATCTGCGTGGCCATCATCGTCGTCATTGTCATTATTGTCTTGATTTACGTTTTTGTCATTCGTGGCCAGAACAACAATAACAACAACAGCAACCCGAAGCGTGCCATTGAGTTGGCGGCCCGCACTCTACTACCTGACGTTGAGGCTCGTGCCGCCGAAGAGCAAGACGTGTTGTCCGAGCTGTCGCGGTTGACACAGGACCGCGTGCATCTACCCCAATACGCCCGCCAGTAAATACGTTGCGACAACCTTGCATTGAAAGGGCATTGTACCGATGCATTTGTTTTTTCCGCTCGCGAGATTTGGCATTTCTTATCTCTTTTCTTGTACGGGCATCGTTTCAGCGCACGGCTACCTACCCCCCACGATATGACGGAAGAAGGAAGACGGCATACAAGGACGACAAAGCACAACGCGAGGGTTGTTGAATGCCGTATTCTTTGAACATGGCAGGCTATGCGCCATGGAACGCAGCAGACACGCTCACTTTACCTTTATCAATATGGGAAGGGCAACCTTGTACACCTTTGGTTTGCCATTTTACATGTTCCTTTTCCACATCTCTCATGTTTTGTTGGGGGGGCGGCTGCGTCGCTTGTTTGATATGGTTCGCCGTTTTCATCTCCGTCTTGGTCAATCTTTTTTTCTTTTACTCTCTTCACTGTTTTAATTCTCGCGCCATCACACACTCTCTTCTACCTCTCTGTCTTTGTCTCTGTCTCTGTTTTGTTCTGTTGTTTCGAAAAGAAAAACAATGGTGTTGGCGTATCAAATTGTAATTAGCAGTCTTTAAAATCTTTTCTCGTTGGTAGTTATTTATTCTCGCAGGGAGCAATACCAAGAAAAACTGAAAATTATCTCTCTTATCCATGTAGACACATGACACTCGCTGGATCATGTTTCGAGGCAAGCAAAGTGGAAGAGGAGAGAAATATTCGCATTTGTCCAATTATAGTAATGCTGTATAACGCCGAAATAAAAACGCGCTTTTCAAATACAAGAAGAGGAATTGTGAGCGCGGTGTGCAACAGGGCTCGCATACAAAAAGAATTAGTAGGAAATTGATCAATCTGTGCCATGCAGGCGTGAGATGTCATGATATAAAGGAAGAAATTCCAGAAAGAATACACGGGCTGCATACAATCAGTCATTGTGAGATGCGTTGTGGGTGCGGATTGCTGTCGTTGGATACACACACACACACACACACACAAGTATGGGTATAATGTAGTCGTCAAGGTGCCGGTATATTCGTTCCGTTATGATGATGCCGTCGTCGCGGCAGCATCGTGGGATTGGCTCGCCGTTGCCGAGCGCAGCGCGCCCGGGTCATGAATCTCATTACTCCGCGCCTGCTGCTGCTGCTGCTGCTCCTCCTCCGGTGGTACCTCCTCATCATGTTTCTGCCGCTGCTGTTGCTGCTGCTGCTGCTGCTGCTGAGCCGTGACCACTGCGCGACGCTTCTCGCCCTCGCCAACCACCTTTTTCAATACGCCCATGCGTCTCCGAAAATCCTCTGCCAGCGCCTCGACATCAGCCCCGCCGCCGCCGCCGTGCGCGCCGCTGCTGCTACCCGCGAGCGAACCACCCGCCGCGCTGCCCCCCGCCGCCGCCGCCGCCTCGACCGAGCTGCGCAAGTCAACCGGATCGCGCGACACGCCCTCGACGTGCAGCATCATGGATGACGATGACGACGATGATGATGCCGCTGTGGCTGCCGCGGCGCTGGCCTCTGCCGCGCTAGTGCTTTCGGATTGCTGCTTGGACAGCGCGGCCGCGGTGACGGCAAATTCCGAGCCGAGGCTCGATGCGCACGCCACAGCCCACGTCTTGTTGTTGCTGTTATTTTCGACAGCGGATATCGTCGTCGTTGTCGTCGTCGTCGTCGTCGTCGTCGGTGGTGGTGGTGGCGGCTGCAGGTCTACGACGATGCGGCGGCGAGAGCGATTGTCGTCTTGCTCCGACTCCTCGGCGCCGGTGGGAATAATGGAGGCGTCGTCGTCGGAGAAGAGGTAGTGTACGCGGGGATGTGACGTTGCGCCAGTTGTGGCGTTGGTGACGAGCGCAAAGAGCGGCTCAAACGGCGGCGGCGGCGGCGGCGGTGGTGGAGATGGTGATGGTTGGTGGTGATGTGGCGAGGCGGAGGCAGAGGCGGAGGCGTCAAAGGCAACAGCAGCAGCAGTAGAGGACGAGGCTATGGCGCCGCTGTCATCGCCGACGCTGCAGTCGGCGGCCGAGAGCTGGACAGAAGGGTCCTGGGGACGGCGCTGCTGCTGCTGCTGGGCGGCGGAAGAGGACGACGGCGAGGGGCTGGCCATGGTTGTGTAGTCCTGTTTGTGTTGCGCGTGTGTGCGTGTGTGTGAGGTAAAGGCGTGCGCAGCTTCAGGAGCCACGGTCTGGGTGCATCGTAGGTGGGCAAGCTTGGGTGCTATTTTTTTTGTCGAGCCGCACGACAAGAGATGATAGAATAAATGTTAAAAAGGGCAAAAAGAGAGAAAAAGAAGAAAAAGAAAAGAAACAGACATGTAGATGCCAACGTCTCATCGGGGCGTGACGTTTGTTCAGGGTCGGACATAACTATCTTATCGGCACGTGGAGAGTACTGTTACCAAGCCGCCCATTGACCTGGGGTGCCCAGCTAGGTATGGCGCCAGCGACACGCTCCAAAGCGGCCAAGTTGCCGTCGTGATCCACTACCTTATTACCTAGCAAGTAAAAGGTAAAAATAGATTTAATTTGATATGGAGAAGAAATCAATAGCACGCCGTTTTCCTTTTTTTCCCTTTTCTTTTCACATCAATCGCCAGGATCTTTGGCCCTTGTTTTCTTTGGGCAGAGAAACGTGCATATACGAAACTTGTCGTGCCTTGCTGACAGTTCACTCCTCAGCGTTCCCTATACACACAGCAAATTCAACACAATGCCCCGTCATTCGCAGCCCTTTTTCTTTTTTTCCCCCCTCTGCTAGCCCAAATTCTATCTCTGCGTCCCGTTTATATCGCTTGGGTATATATCAGCCCGTGGCTGCGTCGTCGAAAAAATTATTTCTCGCAAGGTTCTTCCCGTTTGGGCTTCGCTCAGGCTGCCATGCGCATAAGCCGCCAGCTCCAGTTTCTCCTCAGGAGCTGTGCAATGTCACGAATCCAGCCGTGACAAGATTTCTCGACCTTTCTTTTGCATCAATGCAAACGTTGGAGTAAAAAAGACCCTGATCATATACGTTAGCATTTTTCTCTTGACAGATGTCGTCATGCTTTTGTGTTGCGCCCCCTCTAGGCAAAACGTACCCCGTATCCTTTTTGTTTGCAATAGTCTGCCTTTTCCCTGACCGTCTCTGGGTTGTCGTACGCGATGAACCCCTCCTCACCGCCCGCGCAGTACGCCGAGATGCGGCGCCGGTCGATGCCCTCTTGCCTCCCTTCGACGGGCAGCCCGAGATAGTCCACCGTCTGCGAACGGACCGCGTCATACTCCTGGGCGGGGCCGTCGCAGCCCGGAAAGGTGACGCCAAAGGTGGGAATGCCGAGGAGAATCTTTTGCGCGGGAAAGTCGCGCGACACGACGAAGCCGGCCGCCGTCGACACCGACGGCTCGTCCTTGGCCAGCGCATACAGCTGAGAGGGGCACAGGCTGCGGCCCGGCTGCGCGTGGTGCAGATTGTACGTCTGCAGGTTCATAAAGTCGAGCGTCCGTGCCGCCATGGGCATGTCGATGTATTGCAGCACTGCCGGATTTGCCGGCAGCGCCGCCGTCAGCAGCAGTCGCTTGTCTCGTAGCTTGTTCTGCACCGCCTGCAGGAGCAGCAGGAAGTTGTCGCCTTGCACCGGATCGGCTGGCACATGCCAAGAAACTTTCGTCTCCAAGTTAGCCATGGTCTGGGGAACCTGGGTCAAATTGTCGCCGCCAAAACTTACTATCCACGCCGTCGAGCCCTGACGCTTGGACGAGTCCCGCTGCCGTGTGCGCAAAGTTGTGGCGTGTTGCGGGATTCGACGCAATCGACACAAACACGCCAGCGGCAGCAGGCCCGCCTATCGAGAGGAGTACCTTCAGGTGGCGATGCTGTTGCTTGAGCTGCATCAGCGAGCCCAGCCCTCCCTCGACGCCGTCCACGGGGGCTCTAATATCAGCCCATTCGTTCCCAAGCTGTGTCAGCAGGTATTAGTACGTTGAAGATGAATGCAGTGTCTGACCAGAAACAGGGCAGCTTCGTACATACATTCACGATGCCATCTGGCGCGACGCTCGCGTATGCATAATAGACCAAGTTGATGCAGCCGTAATCGAGCGTGGCCGGCGTCTCGTCTCGAGCAATGTGGCCATTGTGATAGTACACGGCATTCATGTACATGACCTGACCTAGCCGTGCCAGCGGAAATATCTGTTGCGATGATGGAAATGGCATAGACGTCGGCGCCGTTACCGGAGAGTCCATGACGGAAAAGTGTCGGGTTCCCAGCCAGATTCTGATGGCCCTCTGGGGAGATATCTCTGAATCGTGTTGCAAGGTTCAAACGGCTTGGCTGATGGGGGAAAGTTGGGACAAAAGGGTCTTCTCCTGCTTGGCAAGAGAAGGGAAAAGACAACCCATACGCTACGTCTAATAGTGTGTGGCTATTCGATTCGCCATCCACATTGTATGACCCTTTACCTGCAACAAGCCGGCCGGCTCATGTGTGTGAGAGCAAAAGAGAGAAAAGTGCGTATGTGTGTGTGTGTGTGCGTGTGTGTGTATGTGTGTGTGTGCCCGTGGTGTGTGCCCGTGGTGCGTCGCTGGTGCGTCGCGTATGCGTTTCCTCTCCCGTCGTACGGATGAGAGACGAAGGGTCAGGCATCAAAAGCCACGAGGGCACACAGGGCGTTAAGAAGGCCGCAAGAGACGGGCACGAGGGCTAGCCTACGATTACTCAACAGGATTGGCTGAGAAGCGAGTGAAGGAGCCGTATGTACATGAACAGCAAGAGCCCCAGGTGAATTATGGACAGCACTGGCTTTTAAGGTGGAGAAGGTGCATGGTTTTTGCCTGCCTGCCCGCGTAGTCTGAGTGAGCATGACGGAAGCACGTATATGTAATCCGTATGGAGCAGAGAGATGCAGTCAAGGTCAGCACCGGCTGTAAACCTGATGTAATTGCGGTGCCGAGATGAACCGGCGGGCTCGCTCGTTAGCCTCGATATGGCCCGTCTATCACAGACACCTAGAGACGGGACGGAACAGGGAACGGGACCTGAGCCAAGAAAGGTTACACTCGAACAAAATGCCTCCTGCCTGGCTGTCTTGAATTATTGGCGCCAGTTGCTTCCTCCAAGGGTCACCGCTTCATCCCGCTTCCTCCATGCCTGTTCCAATTCATGCTTGAATTCTAGCCAGTCTCGTCCTCGAAAAGGGCATGGACGGCGCCTCAATTAAAAGAGGGACGCAGCTTTCTGCATCTTTCCGACGCATGACATCCGGGAGAACCCCCAGAGGAGGGCGCGAAGAAGCGAGCCCTGCAGCTGTCATGTTCTGCATGTGCTGTGAGAAAAAAATCAGGGCTGTGCCGTCAGAGGTCTTCCTTCAATGACATTTCAATCCTCATGGTCAATAACCGGTGTATGTGGAGTGGTTGTATGGCGGGAGAGGTTGTGTGGCGCTGGCCGGCTGCCCCCTCTCTCTCTGCCTGTCTTGGAGTTGGGCGCTGGCAGCGCAAGACGCCCAATGTCTTTGGCCATTTTTTGCCCGTTCACATTTTCAAGGCCTCTTTCTTACAGGTGGATTCATCATCTTTTATCATTATCATTGGCTCTCGCCTGCAGTTGCCCCGTCGCATCCCGCCGGAAAGCTTGTGCGTCAATATTGATAGCCTTGCAGCGGCGTATGCCGACGCAGGGTGACGTTGTGTACCCTTTTGAATCTACTAGAAATTTCCACTCCTTGCTGCTGCAACACACGTCATGTCGCCCTTCTCTGGGCTTTTGTTGGCGCCCATCACCAAAACCCTGCGTGTTTTTGCTCAAGTTCTTGCCTGGCGGAAAGCTAGCCGATCGATCTCTAGCCCTTCTCTTAGCGGCTGACCAAAAGAGTATCAACCCGTGACTAGTAAGCTGACACGCTGGCTAGGTTGGGGAGCAAAGGGTCTCCGATGAGAGTGCAGCATCCTCTTTCCAATAACCATATGCAAGAGTTGTTGGATCGCGTTCCCGGCACTGCAGAGGTCTTGCATTGTGACTACGCTCGCGGCTTTGCCGATTCTCACCTTTACATACAACGATGCACTGGCCAAGGCAGGCATGCAAATGAGATGCGCACGTTGAAAGCGCTCAATACGAAAATTCCCTGGTCCGCACATATACTCTCATTGTGTCAGAAGGACGTTGGTCTTTACGAGTGGAGAGCGAATGCTTACTACTACCAGTGGCCACCTTGACCTTTCGAACAGCGGAGAAAGTTCAAAAATGCTGTCTCATTTGAGCTTTCGTGTCTTTCTTGCCATTGCTCCCGACGGTGGCCTTTACTGCAAAAAAGAGTAGCTTGAGAGGTGATCTTGACCTACCAAGTCAGTCTCTAGATCAACCGCGCCTCGACCCGCCCTGCTCTTCACGATGGGGCTTCTCCCTGTTTTTCGCTGGCGCTGACCAAGTTTCCGCAGCTGCTCTTGGAGATGTCTCTCAGCGTCAGCTTGATGTCACACTGCAGGCCATGTGCTGGCAGAGATGGCCATAGCGGCTGTGCTTCCGGAGAAGTATCATGGCTTGCCGACCCAAGTCGATACAGGGCAGCTTGCAGATTGACGTAAAGAGGTCACGGGTGGATTAACTTGCAGCGAGCCAGTATTTTTCAAAGTTCAGCGACTCATCTTCTTATAACTGGCAGTCACGATCCAGACTCCGAGTGCGGTATTCTTTCAATCTTTGAGCAGGAGCTTAATACATGCGCAAGAGCCCATCCATGCCATACACGAGCTTCTCGAGACCCCTCGGATTTTCCGATATGAGAGTTCAAAGGTCGCAACTTTATGAACTCTTGCGATGGGTTTTCCAGATGCGCTGCTCGAGCGTAGTTAATTATGGAAATGCAGAGGCGAGTTCCTGTTTCCAACCAATACTTGATCGCCTATCCAGGGATATGACATCATCTAAGTCGGCTTAACCCGAAACATAGTAGAATTCATGATTTGCTCTCAAAATCGATATTCCTGCTTGTTGTACACGCAGGTGGGCAACAGGGCCAGCCACATTCACTAAAGCTACTGGTATGCGCGAACCACCAATTATCGAAGGCGAGAGGGTAATATACAACCAACGACCAGTAAAATATGGCACAGCGGGAGTTGGAATTAATCTATCTTATGAAAGGATACACGAAAATAAAATTCATCAATGTCGCTGACGTGTTTTACGTCGGCCATGCTGTGTGCATGGAATCAAGTGTGGCTGACAAACCATGTGGCGCAACTCTCAATTCAAATGTGGCGCGCCACGAAGCTCAAAGCTTCCTTCAACTTTCCCCCATACAACAGCTTGCGCATCAAACAAGAGCATAACCAGCGTCTGGCGAACAATTGCACGAATTCTACACAATCACCAAGAGTCTTCCCCGTCATAGTTTTTTTCTTCCTTCTCAACACAGCGACACACACACACACACACACACACACACACACACACACAAACACACCCTCGCGTCTCCGCGCCGAACACACACACGAACCATGGTGACGACGGAAACGACAACGGCCGCGACCGTCTCCGGGGGCCCTGCCGCAACGGTGCTCAACCACACAGTCAAGCCCTACAACTTTACCTTTTCGCCCTTTCTCCGCGAGGCGTACCAGGTCGGCCTGCCGGCCGACCGACCCATCTGCAAGGCGTACCAGACGGGCAGCTGCCCCAACGGAACGCGCTGCGCGGAGCGGCACGTCACCGACGGGCGAACGCCGTCGTCGTCGTCGCACCCGACGGGCGGGCTCAACTCGCTCGTCTGCAAGCACTGGCTGCGCGGGCTGTGCAAGAAGGGTATCCCCTGCGAGTTCCTGCACGAGTACAACCTGCGCCGCATGCCCGAGTGCAACTTTTTCATGCGCAACGGCTACTGCTCCAACGGCGAGGAGTGTCTGTACCTGCACGTCGACCCGCTGTCCAAGCTGCCGCCGTGTCCGCACTACGACATGGGGTTCTGCCCGCTCGGCCCCGTCTGCGCAAAGAAGCACGTCCGTCGCAGGCTCTGCCCGCTGTACCTCGCGGGGTTCTGTCCAGAGGGGCCCGAGTGCCGCCGCGGGTCGCACCCCAAGTGGTCGACGACGCTGGAGCGTCCGACTGTGAAGCCGGAGCCCAAGACGGAGGAGGAGCTGCGCGCAGAGATGGAGCTGCTGCAGCAGCAGCACCAGGCGCAGTTTGGTCATGACGACGGCGACAGGCAGAGGGACAAGGATGACCGCTTTGGTGGCCGTCATGGTGGGAGGGGTGGTGGGAGGGGTGGCTGGAGAGGACGCGGAGGCGGCGGTCGTGGACATTTTAGAGGTAGAGGGGGGTATTGAGTGTTTTGATGACAATTGTACGAGTATGGGAACATTTGCATTGGGGGAGGAACAATACAAGGATCATGATACCCGCAGGCGGACAAAAAGTAGACCTGCCAGGTCCGAACAAGACGTTCAAGCTACTTTTGAGAAAAGTCTTTTTTGATAGTAATGTCATTATTGGAGTTTCGAATTTTTCATATATGCACAACAGAGTCTTGACGTCGTCTATGTAACAATTAATTTGCAGGTTTATCCTGCTGATACACGGCACATGTGCCTAGCTTTGGCGCACATTTTTTGAACTGTTCACGCACCAGCTTCTTTGGTGGGCGTCCAGAGATTGCTGTCTCTTTCCGACGTCCAGGCATTAATCTCTGACGGTACCGCG
The DNA here is from genome assembly GCA_030778325.1 of Beauveria medogensis. Lineage (NCBI taxonomy): Eukaryota > Fungi > Ascomycota > Sordariomycetes > Hypocreales > Cordycipitaceae > Beauveria > Beauveria medogensis. Next base: position 31,238 of record JAPFRM010000451.1, read on the forward strand.
ATGAATTCATTGCTGCCAGTGTCACCGTCTTCGCTGGGCGTACGAGAGGACCCCTCCTCGCTAGCCTTCCACGTAGATAGTTCATCGACGCGGCGAATGCCCATCAGCCACGAAACAAGTCCGCGTGGAGCCCAACGGCCGACAAAGCCATAAACGCTGGATCCAAGACCTATACGCACCGTGTCGCTAGTGATGGAGCCATCAATGACGTCAAACACAGAGTTGTGCAAGCGGCGCAGCGAACTTCCCTTGAAACCACGAATGCGCGCGCCGGAAATGGCTGAGCTGGTCTGTGCAACAAAGTTGCGCGCGTAGACATGTCTGGCACCGTCAGGCCAGACGAGCGTCTCCTGGGGCTGGCCGGTCGTGTGTTGGCCCTGGCCAATGGCCAGATTTCGGGCCGGGACAAAGCCGGCAAAGTCAAAGGTTCCCAACTGCATGTGCGTCACGGGAATATCAAGAGGTCGCAGCTCGGCTGTCAGAACCTCGGTAAAGGCTGAAAGTGCAGAACAGACGGTGGCTTCGGGGGCGTGAAACGGAGGGTTAATGGACGAGATGATGGAGGGCGTCAAGACCATGACCTTGGGCGGCACCCATTTTTCGCCAATGGGCTGAAGTCGGGAAGTAAGTAGCGGAAGGAAAGCCTGAATGGTGAGGATTGGGTGGAGAAGATGGGTGTTGAATAGGTCAGCGAAGCTCGAGGGTGGTATCGTCGCAATCGGCGAGGTCTGGTAATGGAGGCTCGGGATGAGAATGACGGATCGCAGAGTTAGCTGGTTTGGCTTGATTTGAGGACCTGGGGCATGCGGTGACCGAAGGTACGCCGCAAATTTCTCAATGGCAGATCCGGCGCTAGGAGGCTGCAATTCAGGTTAGCATCGGCCTCGGAGCCAATCGCGTGCGGTACATGGCCTATACTCACATTCGTTGTGTCAATCTTCAAAGGGCTGATGTCTTGGCGCGCGTAGGACTGCACCATTCTTTCATCCTCGGGCGCATCGCAGACGACGTACACGATGAACCCCCGTCTCTCCATGTCCAGTGAAAGGGACTTGGTCAGGGGCAGCGTGGGCGAACCGGCAATGACGACGACTTCGGTCCGCCCGCCATTCCTAGCACGCTTGGCGCGGCGCGTTTTGCGCATGGACCTGGATTTTTGGAAGCCCTTGAAGACGACTGTACCGCAGATGACGACAATGACACCCGTGAGGATCTTGTGTTTTGAGACCCAATCTTGAGCCTGCTCCCATGTTGACACGGACACCACGGCGGCGGGCACCTTGACTGGTGGCGCGGGCCTCACCGAGTCAGGAATCCATGTCTGGGAGCTCAAGGCATCACGAACGGCGTCGGCGGCGCGGTCGACGCCTTTGTCTATAATCTCGGCCGCGTTGTTCGTATATTGACGAAACTGCACAGGAATTTTTCCCAGCTGCAAGGTCGTATGCGTCAGTAAAAAGCGGTGCGGAGTCGACTTGAAGCATGAAGACGACTTACCAGGTCTATAAGCTGCTGCTCGTCCACCGGCATGATGATCAAGATAGCCGTTGCATGTGCGATGGGATGAAAGAGGAGTCGAGTGACGCTATTCTACTTTTTTCGGCCCAAAACGGTGCCTTGTTTGGCTCCTGGCGTTGGTGGGGCATTCCACTGCACCTAGCGCCACAGCATGTCAACGGGCATGTGCCATGCCCATGCCCATGAGGCATGCTCACGTGTTCTGAAAAACCGGCCGTCTAAAACGTTGAAACGCGTCGTATTTCAAAGTCGAAGGAATGCTTCCGCTTGTGACGTTGTTGTCGAGGTCGTTTTCTCGGCTCACGGGTGTTGTGATTGAAGCTGGTATTTATGGTCAGTATACTGAGTAATCGGTACACATGTACTCGATGATGAAGTAATCAAGCAATTGCAACACGTTGTGTAGAAGAGCTACACCAAAAGACTAGCACCAAAATGACAACCAAGCTGGCTAAAGTTGACAACACGACCACACAACATGCATGACCAACAGATCCCCAAAGTTGCGCAAGATTGAAAGGCATTGAAATAGTCTGTTGCAGGGTAGTCCGAGAGACCCTCGCAGACAGCATCGAAATCAGTGGTGCATAAACATCTGGAGCTCCGGCATAAAGCTCGGCGTACACAGCTATTCAAGACACTCTGACCTGGCGGGCGCAACCAGACAAATCGGAAATTCAGGCACTGTCGAATGACTGCATGAACAGGATCGATGACGGAAAAATAGTAGGATTTAAAGAATTCGTCCTGCCGTCTCGGCTAGCTTTGAAACAAAACCCCCAAAGCCCCCAGAATCACCCCGCCACCTACAGCGCATCAAAGGCCCCATTTTCCCAATTGGTCCCTACCTAAAGCCCCCCACTCACAGCGCGGTGGCGCTTGCGGGGGAGCAGCTGACAGGGCCGGTTCAGTGGTTATTAGTGACGGCTTTACAGGCCCGGAGCACCCCGCCAAACCCGCGCGTCCCGGAGCGAGACCACCTTCCTCAGCAGCATCCTCCGTGAGGCAGGTTGTCGGGTTGGCAGTACACTCCTTATCTGGATTACCTAAAATCTCTACTCGAGTCGGACATATTGTATGAGCATCCCAAACTGACCCAAAGTCCCCGCTTCAGTCCGTGGTTCAAATACCTTCTTGTCTCTTTTTCCAAGGTTGACAGCAGTCCATTGCGCTAGAGACCGCCCCTCTTATGGCCGTGATGGACTACCTCCAGCACAGGCGTGACTGGTATGTCTGCAGTTTCACGCTCTCTGTCTTCTCCCGCTCTAACTTTTGGTAATCGATAGCCGCACCAAGCAAGAAGAACGGGCGACCCGACTTCGCGCCCTCAAGTCCTAGCATGGCCCCTTCAGCGTCCTAGACAAGGATATCGTCAACAAGCCAATCCAGGCACTGGTCAAAGAGGTTCACCAAGATCCCAGCAAAGCCACGCAGATCCTCAACACCTATGGCAAGGTCGCCTTCAAGGCTCAAGAAAAGACCAATTGTGTTACAGAAATTCTCCTCGACTTGGCTGAGAAATGGGTGACGGATGGCTCAATCAACCTCAAGGGCCCCTTGGCTGGATTCCCCGTCAGCTTGAAGGACACAGTAGACGTCACTGGTTACGACAGCACCATCGGATACAGCCGTTTTGTCGGCATCAAGGGTGCTGACGGCCCTACCGTGCGCATACTAAAGGATGCCGGCGCCGTTCCCTACGTCAAGACCAACGTTCCCATCACTCTGCTCAGCTTCGAGTCCGCCAACGACGTCTGGGGCACGTCCACGAACCCTTACAACAAAAAATATACACCCGGCGGTTCCACTGGTGGTGAAGGCGCTCTGCTGGCGCTCGGCGGCAGGATCGGTGTCGGCAGTGATGTTGCTAGCAGTGTCCGCTGCCCTGCGCACTTCTCTGGCATCTACTCGCTCAAGTGCTCGACCGGCCGCTGGATGAAGCTGGGTACGCGCACCAGCATGCCCGGCCAGGATGGTATACCTGCCGTGTACAGCCCCATGGCCCGCACTCTCAACGATCTCACTTACTTTACGCGCTCCATTATCCAGATGAAGCCTTGGAAATATGATTACTCTGTCCACCCCATTCCATGGAGATCTGACGTTGAAGAAGCCTACTCGGAAAAGAAGCAGCTCCGTGTGGGGGTCATGCGCACTGATGGTGTCGTTGACCCTAGCCCTGCTTGCGCTCGCGCTCTCGAGATGACTATCAGAGCTCTCCGTATTGATGGCCATGAAATTATAGACAACATTACGCCTCCCGAGCCCTACGAGGCACTGCAGATCGCTTCACAGCTGCTTGACGCCGATGGTGTCCAGACGGCCATGTCATTTTTCCGCACCGGCGAGGGCAACGATCGCGGCGTAGCCCAGATGCGATTCTACTTCAACCTTCCCCGCGTCTTTAAACATGTGCACTATCTCTGGGTCCGCTATGTCCGCCGTGATCCTGTCTGGGCCGGTATCCTCCGCAACTGGCACCCCAAAACAACCTACCAGTACTGGCAGCTGATTGCCAAGCGCGAGGCATACAAGCGCAGATGGTTCGACTTTTGGGAGGAAAAGGGCTTTGATTTTATTGTCGCTGCTCCGAGTGCCACCCCTGCTGTTCCTCACGGCGGCATGCACGACGCTTGCAGCAGTTGCGGCTACACATTCCTCTTCAACCTGGTTCGTTTTTCCATGATGCAAGCAGGATCGAAAGTGTAATTTTTGCTAACAATCATTAGCTTGATTACACTGCTGGTGTAATTCCTGTAACGCACGTTGATAAGAAAAAGGACCAATTGCCCAAGGGCTTCAACGTCCGCAGCCTCAATGGCGTGGCCCGCGGCGCTTACAGGCACTACAACGCCGACAACATGCACGGTCTTCCCGTCGGCGTTCAGGTGATTGGACGCAGACTCGAGGAAGAAAAGGTGCTTACCTTGATGAAGAGAGTAGAGGATGCGCTTGGCGACGACAAGTTCAAGCTGCTGGAGCTAGACTAAGACGGTGGGCGTTGAGCACAAATTTGACCACTGAACGATATCCCTGGCCAATACAGCCACAACTACAACCCCTTTGCTTCATAGCAGAATCCTTGACACATTCAATTTGTGGAATCTGGACCTTGTGACGTAAATCGACATGTCGGTAGAAAATTCGTGCCTGCGAATCCTTGACCTATGGGCTCTAGAGGCTCCGATCTCGGCGACCGACAAGTTCGATGGCGCGTTTATATAGTAAGCTATAACAGCGCCTTTCTCCTGTGCATCTGCAAGAAACCAGTGCCAACGTTTTTCCGTTAAGGAATTCTGAAAGTCCATTTCAGTAGACCCCTTTCTTCACTATTTGATTGAATTTTGTTGACAGAAATGGCCGAGCAAGGCAAGGACCACTGGCATTCTGGTGTAAGTGGGCACGCCGAGGCTTTCAACCCCGCATATACCAACCAACCTCTTCTTCTAACTTGACGGTCGTGCCAGGACTACCAGCACTCGGCATCATTCGTACCCAAGTTGGCGGGAAAGGTGACTCAATGGCTTGATTTACAAAAAGACGATGTTGTACTGGATATTGGCTGCGGCGGTAAGTCTAAAAGACGGCCGACTGTACGAGCAGGAAATCAGAGGGAGCTGATTACATCCTTTATCAACACGACCAGATGGCATCTTGAACCTAGAGTTTGCCAAGGTGCTATCCCAAGGCAAAGGAACCATCCACGGCATCGACAGCTCAGCAGCTATGATCGACGCCGCCAAAGATCTGTGCAAAGAGCACCCCAACGCGACCTTTGAAGGCATGCATCACACCCCCCCCCGGAGCCATCACTCAAGGCGAGTAGCTGACAAAACCACCCACAGTCCTCGACGCGACCAAGATGCAGAGAAAGCCCGAGTTGCAAAGAGCCACATTCACCAAGGTCTTTTCCAACGCCGCCATGCATTGGATCTTGCGCCCCGCCGCCGCGCGCCAGCCCTTTTTCGCCGCCGTGCACGCCGCGCTCGCGCCCGGCGGCGTCTTCATCTTCGAGATGGGTGGCCTCGGCAACGTCAAGGAGATGGCGGCCGCGCTGCTGGTGGCGTGCGCGCGGCGCGCGCCGGGCGGGCTCCCGGCCGTCGTCGACCGGCACTACCCGTGGTTCTTCCCCGACGAGGCGTGGGCGACGGCGGCGCTCGAGGGGGCCGGGTTCCGCGTGGACCGCGTGGAGCGCGAGTGGCGGCCGACGAGGGCGGATAAGGGGGGCGTCGAAGGATGGATCAGGCTGTTTGGGAGCGTGATTCTGGAGAGCGTGCCAGAGGGCGAGCAGCGGGAGGATGCGGTGAGGGAGGCAGCCGAGACGCTGCGGGTGGTGTGTGATGATGGGGAGGGAGGGGAGGCGATTTCGTATGTTCGTCTGAGAGCGCTGGCGACCAGGGTGTGATGGTGTTGGAAAACCGTCCCAATTGTACATGATCAAGCTCTCTTGGCTTTCACACCATGTTCTTGTCTGGGGTGAACTTGTAATGCTAGGTCGGCGGCATCTTGTTTAGCCCTGCGATGCCTCGTTTTTCTCAGGCATATGAACGACGTTTAGCATCATGAAAGTTAGTAGAAGAATCATCTGATAGACATGTTGATTTGTCAACCACTTTAGCAGGCAACAGGACTGATGTTTCGTGTTAGCCGCCCGGTGTATCAATGCTGAGCCACCTTCTTGTCCTTCCATCGTGCCGCACAGGTGGCCAAAGGACGCGCACTGCAAAAACACCTGACAATACAAGAGACTACGCAGCATGTCATGACATCGGCTCTCCGCTGCGTCCTTCTTTTCTCATCACACCATCTCATCACATTCATGAGCGGCCCAGACGAGAATCATGCCGGAGCAAGATCGACTGATTGGATCGTATGTGCACTTGGCGGGCCTGCCACGCGCTGACGAGACGCTGCGGATGCTCAAGCTCATCATCTCGGCCGTGAAGCCGATTATGCGTAATCACCGGTGGAAGGTGGGCGAGCTGGCCGAGTTTTACCCAGACGAAGACGAATTGTTAGGTACGTTTACAGTCTCCATCTTGTTAAATGTTCCCCCCTTTCGCACCTGATTCGATTGCGTGTGCGCGTCTTGTCACTGATACGTTTCTGCGGGGGTAATTCAGGCCTGAATGTCAACCGCGGGCGGCAGATTTTTCTACGGCTGCGCTATCCCGACGACAAGACCAGGTTAGCAAGGTTCGACCAGGTGCTTGACACGATGCTGCATGAGCTATGCCATAACGATATCGGCCCCCACAACGCCGCCTTTCACGAGCTGTGGGATAAGTTGCGTGACGAGCACATGACGCTGACGCTGGGCGACTCCATCAGCGCGTCGCTTGTCTCCCCTCATGAGGGCCGTCGTCTGGGCGGTAGTGGGTTCTCGCCAGAGGGTGTGGCGGCGGGGGGCGAACGAGGACTGGTCTTGCCCGGCAGGAGAGGCGCCGTTGGTGGTGATTGTGGTCATCTGCACGGAGGAAGCAGGACGGCGCTGACGCTGGAAGCGCGACGCACGGAGGCTGAGCGGGCGGGGCGCAGGAGGAGAGCGCTCGAGGGCTGCGGCGCGAACGGGCTCAACGAGGCGCAGATCAGAAACATTTGGGAAACGGTGAGGCGCAACGGGTTCCGGACGACGGCGGGGGAGGCGATTGCGCTGGCGCTCGAGGATCTCATGGGCGAGGGGCGTAGGTCGACACGCAGACGCAGGCGTCTAAGCGAGGATGCAGCGACGACCAGAAGTGGGAGTGGAAGTGAACGCCGCGGCATGGAATGGGCGTGTCCAGTGTGCACGCTGCTTAACCCGACAACCCAGTTGTATTGCGATGTGTGCGGTACTCACGTGTAGCGGTGAGGTATCGGTGATGTGACCATGGAAAGAGGACGACAGTTGAGCATCTCACTAGCATGTAGAATCGAGGGCCATTATAGGGAAAGGATAGCTTGCATAAGGGCGATTTGTGTCTTGCCAGTTTGTTTATGAATGTAATGATGAAATTCGGGCACGAGGGATTGGGCTCGTATTTGAAATGAGCTGTTATAAAGGGTGCAATAAGTCGGCAATATAAAGACCCAAAGAGTGCTGATCGCTGGTGCAGGACGGATCGGCGAATTTGAGTGGAGATGCTATCGGTAGTGAGAATTAAGGCATAACTTGACCTCTGCGTGCTCTGTCTGCTAACAATGGACTGCGGTCAGCATCCCTGCCTGGCAGGGTGGCAGGGTGGCAGGCTTTTAGACAGGCGTGGTCATTTAGATGGGGACTGCCGCCCATGTAGTTATTTGTAAAACCTGCATTTACTAGGCGGTGTTTCTCCCGCTCGAGACTCGAGTTGCCTGACGGACTAAGGCTGGTGCATGATTTGGTACAGTGCATAATGTTTGTCGATGGATGTGTGGGTGGCTATCGGGCAGCCAAGTCATGGTATTCTTTCGTTAACGGGTCAGCGATCAAATAGTTAGTTGGCAGAACAGAATGGTCTGACTGCTCATTTTGTTTGACAGCTTGTGAATTTGAATGCTTCCTTTCTGGCTCGGCTGCGTACGCAGTGTATTATCAGAGGCTTCGGGTGTGAATAGCAGGCGGGCGATGGCCGGGCAGGGAATTCGGAAAAGAATTAGAAAAAAAAGGGCGGAAATTAGGTTTGAACGGGAAATCTGGCCGCGACGTCGGTAGGGCGGGTTTTGAGGCAAGGGGCCCGTCTTGAATGCGACGCTGAGAGGGCTAGGCTTTGGAGGGGAAGCAGCAAAGTTCCGAGATGCGGATGCGGATGCGAGGCGAAGAGGTCGCGATGTTTGCATGGTGCAAATGGGAGGCCATTGTCAGGCCAATGACGGCAATGGGGGACACAATCAAGGATGCCGTTTCAGGACGGGTGCATGGCTGCTGCAGTGGGTGGCGATGTGGTGGCGGCGATGTGGCGGCGGCTGTGGTGTTGAAGCAGGTGGTAGGCAAAGGCAAGCAAGTAGCTAAATTTACCTAGTACCTTAGGTATCGCGAAGGTTGATTAGTAACAAGGGCCCGGAGACAAAGGATGTCCCATCTGAAATGTCTGAACCCCGTCTCTTTGATTCGCTGGCTCCGGGCTTTGAAATCTCGCCATGCTATTCATTGTTTGTGATTCATCTTAAAATTCCTTTCTTCTTTGATAGTTCTTTTGATCTCTCTTTGACGGCAACCGGGTGCGACGCTACGAGGATAGGAGCCCACAACATGTTCTGGACCAGGCCGGACCCAGTTGGACAAGGGGCGCAAAAAACAAGGAAGGGGCCCGAGAAAAAGCTTGGAACGGCGGTCGGGAGGGCACGCAGCCGTCGGGGCCTGGTGCGTGTCAATGTGTTGCAACCCGCTTGGATGGTGTCTCACATGAGGGTTGTTGATCCCGGTCGAGGTTGAGTTGAGTAGTTGAGAGTTGCTGATGCTGATGAAGCGTTGGGAAGATTACCATCGGGTAGTGTGTCGCATGTACATTTAGACTCACAAGTAGATGAGCAAGATTAGGCAGGCAGAAAGAGGCGCATCCAATTGTACTTGAGGGACGTTATTAATAGGTAAGGTAGGTAGTATAATAGGGGTCCATTATAGGCACTCGGCCACTGAATGAATGGGCAGTGAACCTACTAATAAGGTATGCCGTGCGGCGACCCGCTGACGAATCGCTGGGGGCATGGACTGGGCGGTGGTGGCTTGCTTCTGTAACTGCGCATCAGACCATTCTTGCAGCACCTGCAGACAAGGCAACGAAGTTGAAGAAAATAAAGTAAAAATAAAGCAAAAAGATCAAGGGACCAAAAGAATAATATGCAGATTTCCAGACAAGCGAGGTATCTGCAGCACCTCGCCCTGGTAGCCAAATGGTACAAGAGTGTTCAGCTCGAAAGAGGGTCCTGCAGAGGCGACGTCGATCACCGGAGTAGGAGCCGCTGGGGCTCGGGAGAGGAGGGCCCAGAACGAACCAGGTCCCCTGCCTGTCTGTAGGTGGACACTCGACACCAAAGAGTCAACAATGACAAGTGTGACAAGTTTTCAAGACTCGACAGTGACAGTCACACAGTCAAGACACATTCGAGAACTCACACATTCCCACACTGCTCCGCTGCACTGGAAATAGCGCGACGTGGCCGTGTGGCCCGCTGGGTGGACTGCTGTCAGGCGGCTTGGGCTTCCGCTAATAATGCGCTGAATTTGTACAAGTTGCAGGCTGTGTCTAAATTGGTACGGAGTACCGAGCAATGTATTCGTAGACAGACGGTGTACGGTAAACTTGGGTAGCCAACTGCGAAGCTACTCTGCATCAAACGGCAGCAATTAAAGTGCATATGCCAATAAATCCTTTGTTGAAAACGAATTATAGAACAGAAATAATCATGAATAAAAGCCAACGGCCAGGATGACTACCAGTATCTGTACCTAGATAGAAACAGCCCACCACTGTTCGCTTAGTGACCCAGTTTACCAGTCGAGGCCCCGCTACCCATGCAGTTTCCAGTTTCCAGTTTCCACTCAAAATTCCCTGTTTTATATGCACCTAAAACGCACCTATTTTGTACTTGCCCACCACCTAACTAACTATTGCTACCTTGCCTGCTTGCTACGTTAGTACTGTCAACTGATACTGTTATTCCTTGATCCTGCCTTGCCTGCCTGCCTACATCAAGCCTCTTTATCATATTTCCAGCCAAAATATCCACCCTCCTGCCGCCGCTTCGTTCTGGTGATTCCAGTTACTGCACCCGTCTATCCGTAACCGTACCGTTTTCATAATCTCTGCATCCAGAATCCAGCCTCGCACCCGTCCAGGATCCAGACCAAAGCCTAGCCGCTTGCTGCCAAACTAGCCAACTCTTGCACGCACCTCTTCCCATCGCCTTTTCACACTTTCTCTCCTTCATGACTGTAATTCCGGTCTAATGCTTATTCCAAACAAGCTCGATTTCAACATCCCCACCTCCCACCTCTTCATCGCCTATACTCACCCTCGCCCTCTCCTTCTCTTCCTTCCCGTTTGTCCGCCATCCCCCCTCAACGTCTATCCTGCTACTTCACCTTGTCCGACCGCGGCTCTTCAATAACCAGGTAATCCAAGAATTACTTTGTCTCGACTCGTCTTCGCATCACCGGCATTCATTGCAACCGACCTCGACCACCACTCGTCGTCACTTCGCCGCCCTATCCATCTCGGAAGCACGCCGCCGCACACGATCCCCCGATCCCACCCACATCGGTAGTTGCCTGTACCTTAGACCTGTTCGCGGCGTTGCGCAACCCTCCCAGAAACTCTCTCGAACCGACCAAGACCAACAGACATGTTGCGACTGCCGCCTCCAATTTGCTAGTTTGGATTTCTGCTGGCCTGGCGCGTGCCATTTTCACACTGCACCGGCCCGGCACCCCTGCCACCAATCTTGGCTAACCCCCGCGTACTTGCATCACCAGCTTTCCCTACACCACGGGCCATGGGCGCGTCCGCGCAGCCTGAGCCCGCCGAGATGGCCGCTTCCGACTCTCTCCATCTCACCGGCACTCTCACAACTACTGCCCCGGCAATCGCTGCCACCGATGCTCCCTCACCGGCACCCGCACATGTCGTCCCCGAAACTGAAACCGACCATGTCGCTGTCGACTCCAACCTCAAATCGAATACCACCGCCATTCACGCCCACGCCGCCAGCAATGGCCGTGCTGGCAGTCCTCGATCGCTTGGAGGCGGACGCTTCTTTCGTGATCCCCTCGGTATGCCCGACCAACATAGTCGCTCTCAGTCCCAGAGCCCTTTTCGTCTCGCCATGCCCACCATCTCCCCAGCCCAGCTGTCCTTTTCCGCCATGCAGTACTTGCCCGTCCCCGTCATCGTTCTCAACAGCCTCAAGACCGTCGTCCTCGCCAACGAGGCCATGGGCAGAATGATGGGCATTATAACCAACGACACTGACGACGACGACACTTCGCTCACCATCGATCGCCTCCGCGGCCAGACCCTCTCCCAGGTTGGTATCGACATGCTGCAGGATGGCAAGCCCGTTTGGGTCACCTGGGAGACCTTTTTCGACACCTTGGTTCATGAAGTCGGCGCCCATCCTCCCGCTTCTGACCAAGACCAGCTGTCCGCTACCGCTACCGCCGGTGACGCTACTCCCACCATCAACGGTTTCGTGAGCCCTTGTAAACAACGCCGTGGCACACCCACCAAGCCCGCCCAGGACGCCATAGTTGAAGTCATCATTTCCAGAAAGGGCCTGCATAAGACTACCTTTGACAGTCGCTACAAGTCCAAGGAGTCGGAATTTCATGCATTTGCCAAAATGATTGTCACCGTTTGGGAAGTCGAGAACAAACAAGTCTACTTTACCCTTACCTTTACCAACACCCAGTCCACGGCCTCAACCCCCGTCAATAACAAAAAGAGCGTCGCCAAGTCTAGCGTTCTCGAAGCCGCCGAGCGAAAATCCATCAATAACTCCAACCCCTCCTCCGTCGCCTCCAGTCGGGACCCGAGCTCCCCAGCTCTCAACACACCTAGCGTCCTCACCATGTCTACCAGTCCCTTCCCCCCAATGGGCCCGCCCTCCATTGCAGCACACTCACCTTCTAGTACACCCTCTGTTTTGCAGAAGATCATTCGCATGAAGGATGCGCTCCTGGACAATACTCATATACCCATCCTAGCCATGTGGAAGGATGGCAGTGTTACATTTCCCAACAAGGCTGCTCGTTTGTTGCTTCCACACGACGCTGATCTTGACTCATCATCTGACGGCTTCGACTTGCTCAAAAACTGGGAAGTCTGGACCGAGGACTTTGCCAGAAGGCTAGAGCTCGACGAACATCCCCTTTCAATCCTGCTCAAGACAGGTACACCCTTTGACAGCTTTCGTGTTGGTGTCTTTGACTCGCAAGGCAAGCGCATAGTATATGACCTTCTCGGCGAAGCCATCACCGACGAAAAGTCGGGTGAATGCGTTGCCGGCGTCATCACTTTCCGAGACGTTACCGTAATGGCGGAAGAAATCTCACTCATCAAGGAGCGCGATGAGGAGCGCTTCAAAATTATTTGCGACACCATGCCCCAGCTGGTGTGGACTGCTACCGCCCAGGGACTGCACGATTTCTTCAACACTCGGTGGTACACGTATACTGGCCTGGCCCCTGAGCAGTGTCTTGGCCTGGCATGGGAGACTTGTTTTCACCCAGACGACAAGGTCGAGGCTCTATCAAGGTGGCGCAGATCTCTCGAAACGGGAGACGCCTACTTCATGGAATATCGTTGCCGCAACAAAGAAGGTGAGTGGCGATGGTTCCTAGGGCGGGCACTCGCCGTGCGAAATCCAGAGACCGGTCAAATTGAAAAATGGTTTGGCACTTGTACCGATGTCCACGAAAGTATTGAGACGAAGCTGGCAGCCAAACAAACACGCCAGCAGCTTCTCAGCGTCCTTGCACACTCTCGTGTCACCATTTTCACCGTTGATCCCAGTCGCCGCGTGACAATGCTCGAGGGAGCTTTGATCTGGTACACCACGTACGAGGACACTGAGAAGGGCCGTTGGTTCATTGGCGAGGACATGTACACCGTCTTTAATAGGCTTACCGAGCAAATGCCTGAAGGAGAACGACCGGACTGGCTCCATTCCATTGAAGAAATCCTCGAGGGGAACCGTTCAGAAGACATGAAAGAGCATGGCCTTGATGACCGCTGGTATCGCACGCGCTTTCTTCCCATGTACGGCAAGAGGCCACAGAATGGGAAGCGAGCCAACGTTGAAGGTGTCATTGGCGTCGTCATGGACGTTACCGAGCTAAAGGACAGCGAGGAAGCCCTTCGCGAACAATCGCGCGCCAAGCACAGGGCCATTGCAAACGAAGCCGCGGCCAACGAAGCCAATCGGCTCAAGAGCCAGTTCTTGGCAAACATGTCGCACGAAATCCGAACTCCCATCACCGGCGTCCTCGGTATGGCCGAGCTTCTTGGCGACATGTGTCTGGACGAAGAGCAGCGCGACTATGTTGACAATATTCAGAGCTCTGCGACATCTCTGTTGACAGTCATCAACGACATTCTCGACTTTTCCAAGGTGGAATCTGGACGACTCGATATCGAGGAAGTTCAATTCTCGCTGTCCATCATACTAAAAGAAGTTGTGCGCATGCTAAAGTTTGCAGTCGAACGCAAGAACCTCGATTTCCAGTCCAACATTGGTGACGACATCGAAAATGACCTAGTCGTCATTGGAGATCCTGGTCGCGTGCGCCAAATCATCACCAACCTGCTCACAAACAGTATCAAGTTTACAAGCCAGGGCTATGTCCGCTTCTCAGTGGTAAAAGAAAAGGAGACGGCAGACTCCATCATCGTAAAGTTCGTCATTGAAGACACTGGGATCGGTATCCAGGAAGACGTCCGTCGAAAGCTCTTTCAGCCCTTTAGCCAGGGAGATGCTTCAACTGCCCGCAGATTCGGCGGGACCGGTCTTGGCCTCACCATCTGCAAAAATCTCCTCGACTTGATGCGTGGCGAGATCACGCTCGAGTCGACAGTCGGAAGTGGTACGACGGCAACCTTTTGGATTCCTTTCCATAAGCCTCAGCGGCGCAAGGCACAGAATGTCGCCGCCGGTTCTATCCCCGACCGCCTGCAGTCGGACCTGAGCATATCTTGCAACAGCTCTGAATTTGAAAACGCCATGGCTGCTACGCCTTCAGCCTCTGATGGTTCTGGACTCTCTGAACTTCGTCGTCGCTACTCTGTGCGGTCATCTCAGAGTGTCGAGCAGGATCTTCCCCGGTCTGAGCGAGCTGCGTTTCACATTCTTGTCGTCGAAGACAATGCAGTAAACCAAAAGATCGCAACGCGCACGATACGAAAACTCGGCTTTCAAGTGACTGCGGCGTGGAACGGCAGAGAGGCTCTGGAGTATGTACTCGGAGCGAGTGAGGGCCGAAACGTCAAGCCTGACATCATTCTCATGGATGTTCAGATGCCAATCATTGATGGCTACAAGTGCACACATTTAATGCGGCATCACCGTCCGTACAAGGGTCTCATCCACAATGTACCCATTGTTGCCATGACAGCCTCTGCCATCCAAGGCGACCGGGAAAAGTGCAAGAGAGCTGGCATGGACGATTATCTGGCCAAGCCCGTGACAATGTCCATTCTGGAGCGCATGCTGATTCGCTGGTGCGTATCGCGCCGCCGAGAGAGCAGTGTCGCTGACCGCGCGGTGTCTGACTGTTCTGAGCTGAGCGAACATTGCGATGCGTCCAGCATCCCCCACATCGCTGTCGAGAATAACGCCACCGTTTCACAAAATAGCCTCGATTCTGGCAATGAAACGCAAGACGACTCGACAGGCGGTCCGGTCACGCCGACACCGGCCACCGCCAATGGCCGTGACGAACTGTCGCCCTTTGACTCGCCGTCCTTGGTTAACATGCCGCCACGGGTCCCGCCTCCCGAACGAGACGCGGAGTTCTCCAGCATGCTGCAGGAGACGAAGCTCATTGATGCTGCTGGTGGACCGGCAGCCAACTTGCGCAGCAATAGCTATCAAGAACAGGGCTCTGGCGAGGCGCTGACGGAAGCCAACGTTACCAAGCTTGATATAGAAAACAAGCAACCTCACAGCTAGCGGCTAACATTGAAGGACACTACATTCCTACAAAGTGTTGATGACTTTTTTTTCTCTTGAAAAAGTATATGAAAGCGACAATGAGCGGTTTTTGTTTTTTTTTCATTTCTGGCCACGTTTTTTTCCATTATGAAAGTGGTTGTTTGGGTAATTTTTTTCTAACAGGCGCAATACTACTTGTTCTCGAGCATCCGGGTACAGATAGACAGACACATGGGTCTTATTGGGCGCTATAATCTTCGTTGGAGAATCGCCGGGAATCGCCGAAAATCGCCGGGAGAAATTTTTCTCTCAGTCTCTCGGCATTATTTCCTCTTTCCATGACATTTTACTTGTGGGCGAGAACTTCTGGCACAGACGTTGTTTCACGTTTGTCCTTTCTGCCTGCACGGCAGCCCCCTCGCGTGATATGGGCCACTACTAACTTTAAGCTGTTGGATGTAAACCGGATTACTGTGTTCACTTCATTCTCAAAATTGCCATTTGCCTTTATTGTTACAAAGGGAGATATTCTTCTTCGGAGGAAAACGTCTTTATTTAGAGTGTGAGAGCATTTGGGAAAGGTGGAGAAAAGTTTGGACATAACATGGTGGTGATGATTACTTATTACAGGGACAAGCAAGGATAATGATTCGAGATGGTCGGCGTGCTGTCTTTAATGTACCTGACTCAATGTAATACGAAAACAGCAAAAGAAAAAGAAGAACATGAATCATTCCAGAAAGTAGTGAAAAAATTTTATTGTCAAGCAAAAGCATTCGGAAAGGCGGAAATGTACCGTTTCTTGACTGGTTGCGACCTGACTCGGGAGGCATAATGTGAGGACGATGCTGACACACCGTCAGGATTATAAAGCTGACGGCACGAATGACAAAGGATATGACTGCTTCCCGTTTACTTTAGAATAAAGGGCCAATAAATGCATACATGCACGTATGAATAAAAGTAAAAAAATAAATGAAAAAAATTTGGCAATTACCCAGCAAACCCCGTTTCCATCCAATAAACCCAAAGACTCCCGTCTATCTGCCTTGTACAAGTGTAGTTGTTTAGAAATGTTCCTTCCAGAAACGGAACTGGACCTCACGAGCCGTAGCGCTCTTGCAAGCAGCTTTGATGTCGCGAGCTAAAGGCGTCGTATTAGTAAAAGAAAAAAAAAGGTTTGTGTATTGCTTCAAGAGAATCAAGAACTTACCCGCTGCCGAGGGACCGCAAAAGTAGACACCGACGGTGGAGCGCATGCTGCCCTCCAAGCCGTTAATGTAGGAGCGGTCGAGGATGCCATCGCGCATCGTGGTGAAGAGGCGGCGAAAGTCCGGACGGCCAAACTGTGTGCGGGCCTTGAGCTCGGTGAGGGGATCGGCGTTGGCGCCCACGCTGTTGAGGACAATATTTTGCGTCGTGTCCATGTCGAGCTTCTGCGTCAGATACGTGTGAATCTTGAGGAACTCGACGCCGTTGCTGCCGGGCAGGCGCGCGGCCTCGTTGGACTGCTCCTCGAGCGAGGACAGCAGCGTCTGGAACCACTCAAAGGAGCCCGTGTCCTTGCAGACCCAGATGAACTCGACACGACGAAGACGCGTAGGCGGGTTGGGAGAGTTGCGCAGATGCCAGATGTTCTTGAGGATCGACGCCCACGGCGTGACACCGATACCGGTGCCTATGAGAACGGCAATTTCATTCTCAAACACGTCCTCGGCAGGCGCTCCATACGGGCCGTCGACGCGGAGGCCGGGCATCTGCTGGCCGTTTTGCAAGGCGACTTCGTACATGCCCATAGGGTCCACACCGTCATACAGCTTCGCCTGGGCGTTACCGGCACCGAGAGCATCACCGAGAGCCTGGGTAAAATCACCGACTTGGCGGACGTGGATGGACACGTATGGGTCGAACGGGCACGAGGTGATGGTAAAGGGATGCCACTGGTACTTGGAGATGGAAGGGATCTGGAGGAAGAGCCACTGCCCAGCCTTGTATCGGAAGGAAGGCTTGTTGAACTGAATCTCGACGACGTCGTACGGGTGGCGAACGACGCGAGCGATCCTGGTCTCGCGGCGTGCGCGAATCTCGCGGTACAGACGCTCCATAAGATAGAAACCGCCAGTCCAGAGCTCCCAACGCCAGCCGAGATAACCGATGCAATGTGTCCAGTATTGCTCGCCCGCAAACGGCGAAAAGGCGTCGACTGAGTCACGAACAAAGCAGCCGGTGGTGTGAGTGTAAAGTGCCAAGAAGAAAGGAATGAACAGATGGTGCGTGTACCAAAACGTCTCAAAGGACTGTTGACGAATACGCGAGTGGGCTGTGGTGTACATGAACAGCATGCAAAGCAGCATGACGTGCCCAGTGATGCCACCAGGCTGGGCGTAATGAATCTGGACAGCAGAGACGGGTCGGATCTGGGTCTTCTCGACATTGTAAAAGTTGACGTAGTGAGCGGCGACGTGCGCGATGGTGAATATTAAGAGCGAGTACGCGAGTTGTCGGTGAAGCCATATATTTTCGTCCAGTGGCAGGAATCGAAGTTTGGGACGGACCCATCGCATGATTGTGCGACAAACAGGGAGCAGAATGAGCATTCCATCGACACTGAGGACGAGACCAGCACCGCGAGAGATCCAAACTGAGAATTTTAGAGAGTTGAGACCAGCGAGTCGCTCATCCGAGGCTTGCTTCCACCTAATCGTTGTGTGAGCATAAGTTGTCACTATGTTGGTCAGTGTGACTTACCAACCGTAGGCGAAGATGGCCCAGTGAAATGTCCAGAAAAGAACATGAAATGTGAGTTTTCGAGCAGTAAATTGCTTTAGAAAGAGCTCGCGATATCCCAATTGACCAGCCATGTTGAGGTAGAGAATTAGTTGATCATAAGGATTATGAGGGGTGTTGTGTCGACCGGCGACAATACTGCTGGGACGACGACTTGATCGAGGAAACTGGCTCGGGACGTATAAAACCCAGCCTTGATGTAAAAGAATGAAAATGCTGTCGCTCAAAGGCCCAAACAACAAGGAAACTGTAAACGAAAGGCAGGATTAGATGTAATGGAAAGAAGACAAATCAATCTGAGCCAGCAGGAGGATGAATGAAAGGAATAGACACCGTTGGCCCCAGGTCGGAAGGTTGAGACGGAAGAAAGGAAAAGAAATGGGACGAGAAGAGAGGAAGCGATATGGGCCGAGTTAAGGTGATAAATGCTGGGGGTAGTAGAGCGAGCCAAGGAGCTTGAGCTGAACAACGGGGCAAGGCTATCCAGGACGTGTCGCAGAGTGAAGGGAAACCAGATCCGGTCTTGTTAATGCAGGACCAGTGCTTCAATTCATTCGGATAAGTGAGCTCCCAAGGCCTTTGAAACCAAAGCCTCGGTGAAGGCTTGAACTGTCAGCGGCGGCGCTGTTCTGGCGTAGAGGTGGTGTTGCAACCGTCACCTTTTGCTTTTGCGCGGCAGGTGGTGCAGAATGATGGCGGACAATTTTCGTCTCAGGATTTAGGATGAGAACAAGGTAAAGTTTGAGCCCGAGGAATCAGACTACAGAGGTTGCGACGAAGGGGGCCGCAAATATGCGACGCAGAACGTGAGAGAAGCAGTTGGAGAATGCGGGTGTTTCGAAGATGCCTAGGGTGTATTGGGATGGCAGGACGTCGCCATGCAGAGTGAAGGCCGCAGAAATCGGAATTCGGGGGAAGTCGAGTCGAGAAAGATTGTAAGAGGTCTGCGCGTGAGCAAAAAGCGTCTATTGTGTAAGAAGCAAAAGAGACGAGACAAAGTCGTGCGGCTGGGCAGCGACTTGTACTATTGAGTTGACGAACTCCAACGGCAGTGGGAGGGACAATCCCCGCCAGAGGGTCCATTTCAACCCTGGGGCAAGGAACGAAGCCAACGCTAAATGGGGGGACAATCGAGACTGCTCGTGCTCTCAGTGGCTGTATAAATTTGGCATTGAGCGGGCCCGGCGCTTAGAGATTCGAATGTGGCCAAAGAGCGACGGCTGTGGCTGCAGTGTGACGGAGCTAATGTCTGGGTTGAGGACGGGGTGGACGCGGTGTGTGGGTTCGGCAGACCAGAAATCACCAAGCATGACCCGCGACGGGCGGAAGAATGGTGGACGGGTCATGGTGATGATGGTGCAAAATGGTCTGACCAAGGCAAAATGATGCTATCGAGAGAGTCTTGGTCTTGGTATTGCACATTCTAGCATAAATCGCCAAGCGTTTGCAGCAGGACGGGTAGCTGGCAGCTGGCAGCTGGCAGCTGGCAGCTGGCTGAGCGGTGAGGTGGGAATATGGCAGAATTACCTTGCCTGATTGTTTTGCATCGTCGACGGATGGAATCACCGTGGCCCAAGCTAATTTTCTTTCCATTCTTGACCAGCCATTGTCCAGCTAGCCTCTTTCCATTCATTACCTCATGATTCGACGCCGGCTCACATCTCCCCATCCCTTGACAGCGCCATTGACCCTCGCGCTTTCAACCCCGCCAAAGTGCTCGACGCAGCGTGTTTCAGCCGTATCGGAGACGGCAACGAACATGCTCCTGCACAGAATACATCTCATGCACGCTTGCTACGTCTGATCATCCGTTCCTCAGCTGCCTTCATCACCCTCTGGAAGCGGCCGCAAAATATCCGATGCCAGATCGTCCAACGTACAGAGGCGCAGCTATTTGCTGTGCAAGAGGCCCTATCATGTTGTCATACCTAGGTTACCTCTGTGAGATGATACAGACTCGCACGACAGAACCTGCGTGGCTCCCGGCCAAGAGACTGGTGGTGGCCACTGAGCGCTTAATGTGAGGTTGTCGGCCACCAATTTTTTGTCCAACTACAGCATGGATGCGAAATGATGGGTCACCGCTGAAAAGCCACGCCAACCGGACAAACAGGCACTTGATGCAGGTCCTGACAGCCGTAGCAACCCAAAGGAGCGGCAAATTGATATTTTGGAATCCTGCCAATGTACAGTCCCCGAACGAGGCCACCAAACGTGTTGCAACGCCACTGCAAGGACCATGTTTGCTAGTAGGATCTATCCGCAGCGGGCGGCTTAGGTCGTACGGTCATCTCGCAAACTCTACAAGTGCTGTTATGATCAGTTGTGATCGAAGCGTGACCATTGAGTGCCAAATCTCAATTAATCTGCCACAATAGATCGTCACCCGACAATGTTCCGGTAGGGTCACACTGCGCCGGCACTTGCAGCCATGTGCGCTGCGCCTCTTGCAATCTGCCACAGAGTCTACAGTACATACTGATAGTAAAAGGACAGCACTATGCTGGCAGGCTAGGCAAATATTACTAATAAGAAAGCACGGGAGAGCCGAGCTGGCCGGTGGCTGGCTATCGGCGAAGAGAGGCCTGGCCCGTTCGCGGCCCCGCTGATCTAAGAAACGTTGGCCGACAATGAAAGGATCGGAAACGTGAATATCTCGCTGCCAAGAAAACAATACAAAAAAGTCGAACCAATGGTAAAACCAGAGAATAAGGGCAATGGCTGGAAAATCTCGTAGATAATTAGTCTGCTATCCAAGACAGTTACGCATAGCCTGCGAGACATTCGCTCACCTTTCGCTGCCTGGTGTGGCTGTGCCAAGGCGACGCCATCTTAATGACGTACCAATGGGCAGCGGCTGCACAGCCATCTTTTCTTCATCGGCAAATTAAACTTGTGCTAAAGCTTCATGACCTAAACTGCTGCTTCGTTGCTGTCCAGAACCAGTGGCATGTCGCAGTTTTGGTGCCTCGGTTTAGCTCTCAACAACCTCGCTGTGGCCCATGAGATCCATTAAGCTTCCCCCACGTTCCCCCAGCACTTTGACCTCGCAACATGTCCGGCACCAATTCAGCCGACGATGTGCGCCGCTACCAAGAACCTTACAGCGGCCACAGACCCGTTCCGACCATCTCCAGATATCGCGAGGAGCTGGCATTGCGGCAGCAGGAAGCCATGGAGCATGATGAGACGCCAGCGCCAGCTGCCGACGAAGGGCTCGTCGAGCTGCGTCCCAGCCGGTCAGCGCTGCCTACAGGCCCGCGACCTTCTTCGGGCTTGAGCATACGAAGCGCGCTCAGCGACAGGGCCAGCCGCAAGAGCAGGTCGCGCAGCCGCGACAAGGACGAACACCCTCAGGAGCTCCCCATGATCGACACGTCCCAGACAGACCCAGCCCTGACCGATCCACGCCGGCGTCGCAAAGAGCTAGGGACCAAGGGCAAAGAAAAACGAAGGCAGCGAGCCGAACGCGAAGTCACGGACCCTGTTACGCATCAGACCATTATAATTCAAGATTTTGACGATGACGCTCTCGAAAACGTGACATTTAACGATGCTGCCACGCTTGCCCCGAGAAAATCCATGTCCTCGTCACGCGACGAGCCGAATAGCCCCAAGAAACCCACCGACGCGGCTGCTCTCCATCAGGAGTTTCCCGTTCCCGACTTTGGAGGCTTGCGAGACGAGATTGAGCACATCAGCCGTCAAGGTGCCACAGTTGGCGTTTTTGGCGCCGCCATCATTCTGGTCGCCGCGTACGAGATATACAAGCTGCTTCCTGCCTCGACGAAACAGGGCAGCATTCCTTGGCTTCTGTTCTATGGCGGCTTCTTCTTAATGGCATACCTTGCCATTTTCGTTCGAGACTATAGCTCCAGACAAACGCGACAGCTTTTTGAGGACGAAATCTGGCATGCGCATCGCGAAAAGATGAAGACGGACGCGGACAAGAGCACGCACGAGCGAACCGTGTGGCTTAACTCTGTGCTGCGTACATTATGGCCCATTATCAATCCAGATCTCTTTGCGAGCTTTACCGATATTCTCGAAGATGTCATGCAGGCCTCTATTCCCAAAATTGTTCGCATGGTCAGCATCGAAGATATTGGCCAGGGCAGCGAGCCTCTGCGCATTCTCGGCATCCGATGGCTGCCGAGTGGTGCCACCTCGGAGACGCTCCGCCCCAAGGACGGCTCCGGAAAGGATGCTAATAGCAAAACCAAAGAGAAGGATGCTGCGGCCAGTAATCCTTTCGGCCCTCACGTCATGGATGACGAAGAAGGGTCCTTTGTCAACTTGGAAATTTCGTTTGCGTACCGAACCCGAGCAAGCTCGAGAATGGCAAAGCATAGTAACAACGATCTTCATCTTTTCGTGGCATTCTATCTGCCAGGAAATATCAAGATTCCTGTCTGGGTCAACCTACACGGCATTATCGGCACCATCCGAGCCCGACTCCAGCTTATTGCCGACCCGCCGTTCATCTCTCTCTGTACCGTGACGCTTATGGGCCAGCCAAAGGTGGCCATGAGCTGTGTACCTTTGGTTCAGCGGGGACTGAACATCATGGATGTCCCGCTGATCAGTAATTTTGTGCAGGCGGCAGTCGACGCTGCCGTGGCACAGTATGTTGCACCTAAGAGCTTAACCATTGATCTCCAGAAGATTCTGGTCGGCGAAGACTTCAAGAAGAATACCTTGGCCAAAGGCATTTTGATGGTGACCATCAAGCGAGGCTACGACTTCAAAATGGGGGACGCAGCCATTCCCTTCTTCAGAGAAGGTGGCTCGGACCCTTACGTTTCTGTCGGCTGGGCAAAGTTTGGTAAAGTGGTGTGGAGCAGCCGCATCATGTACAAGGAAATGTCTCCTTGTTGGGATGAGACGTGCTTTGTTTTGGTGACGCCAGAAGAGTTGAACATTGACGAGCGTCTTCGCGTCCAGCTGTGGGACTCGGACCGATTCACTGCGGACGATGACCTGGGCCGTATTGAAGTCAGCTTGAAAGAGATTATGGAGAACCCAGAGTCCAACGGCAAGATGTCTGATCGTGCCGACGGATTCAGAGCGCTCAAGTCTGGCGACAATATGCCAGGCAAATTAGAATGGAGTGTTGGGTACTTTCCCAAGACAAAGATTCTCGACAGCCAGTTTCAGCTACAAACGCGAGATCCACGCGTCCGAAATATGGAACAGCTCAACAAAAAAGTTCAGCGCACATGCGAGCGCAAGCTACGCGAAGCGATGCTCAAAGACACCACGCTAGAGCGACATGAGGAAGATTTGGAAAAGAAGCGCGTGCTCGAATTCAAGACGGAGCACGATGAAATGATCATTTCTGCACCGCCTCCGGAAGAATATCCCAGTGGTCTTGTTAGCATTCAGATCCATAATCTGACTGGTCTCGAAGTGAAGAAGCTTAGCAAAGAGCCCAAGGCCAAGTTTGGCAGTGCCAGCGACGACGAGGAGGAGACTGGCGAGGGCTTGCCTTCTTCTTACTGCACCATTCTCATTAATCATCGCAAGACTTTCAAGTCTCGTGTCAAGCCTCAAAACAGCAAACCGTTTTTTAATGCAGGCTGCGAACGCTTTATCAGAGATTGGCGCGACTGCGAGGTCTATGTGTCTGTTCGCGACGCTCGTCTTCACGAAGATGACCCTCTACTGGGGATCGTGCACCTTCCTCTAGCGCAGGTCTTTAAACAACGCTCCCAGGTCATGGGATGGTGGCCTATCTCTGGCGGCATCGGCAATGGCCGTATCCGCATTTCTCTGGTGTGGCGCAGTGTGTCGCTCCAAGCACCTCGGAACCTGCTCGGCTGGCAGTACGGCACGCTGGATATTCGCCACAAGGCTATCGGCACGGGTGTGCCAGAAGAGTTGCGTAGTTGCAAGCTTCGCCTGCAGACTAATATTAGCACTGGAAAGATGTATTCCTCTGCCACGGAAGACGGACACGCTGTCTGGGCAACGAAATCGAGCAAGCACGTAGCTCTGGCTCTGCATCAGCGATATAGCAGCTGTTTCTCCATCACGTTTGTGGATGGCCGACGTCTGCTGGGTGACCGCATTGCGGCGTATTGCGTGCTGTGGCTCAAGGACATACCAGATGAGGAGGAGCAGGAGATTGACCTGCCAATCTGGAAAGGCGACTACAAGCGCGCCATTTCCAACTGCATGGAGACGTGCGGCGACAAGCTAGGGACGCTCAAGCTTCGTTTGACACTGTGGGCTGGGATGGGCAGCGCGCATACGAGCTGGGCCAGCGGCAGCGAGCATTTGCGGCAAGTGGTCGAGGTGATTGACACGGCACGCGACATTCTTCAGACGGATGACCTCGAAAAGGAGACGGGCATCGTGGACGCGGACAACAACGGCGACCAGGACGGGGACTCTTCCGACGACGAGGGCGCGGACAATGACGCGGAGACTGAGGAAGCCAAGAGCCAGCACCAAGGCCGGCGCGGGCGTAAAG
Source organism: Beauveria medogensis (assembly GCA_030778325.1). Lineage (NCBI taxonomy): Eukaryota > Fungi > Ascomycota > Sordariomycetes > Hypocreales > Cordycipitaceae > Beauveria > Beauveria medogensis. The sequence continues at coordinate 55,626 of JAPFRM010000451.1, forward strand.
GAAGTTCTCCGGGTAGGGACGCGGTGCTGCCCGACGGCAGCATCTCGGATAAGCAGAGTATGCTGGATCAGGTGCGCGACTATAAGAAGAAGGCCAAGACGCTGCACCGTCAGCACCGGGGCATCATGCAATGGAAGATTCCGCGCACGGCGAAATGGGTCAAGAACAAGCTGGGCAGGGTGGAGGACGGGGTATCGGGCTTGTTTGAGCACGACGTGAAGCAAAAGGCGGATATCGAGACGGAGGTTTAATGGTCTCGCGGCGAGATTGAGACTGTTTCATGACATGGACGATTTTCCTTGGTTTTCTCCAAGCTTGAAGGTGTCATTTGTATATATGAAGGGGGCAGACTAAGCCTAGTCAACATTTGTGTACACATGGGAAATGGAACAAGACGAGAAAGAAGCGTTTGAATGGAGGCTGATAGGTAGAAGGCGTATACAAACGCTTGTTACGTCAGTGTTTTCATAGTGGCTGTGACGAGCATGTTGCTGTGATGAGCAATGGATATGGCATTCCGAATCTATATGCTTCTATTATTATAGTCTATTGTCTGTTCACATCCCCCCCCCCAATCCAAAGTCAGGACATGGAAAAAAAAATTGCTTCATCTAGAAAGTAAGTTATTTGCTATTGACCCAGCTCAGATAGCTGTTCCAGCCAATGGAAATGACATTGGCAAAGAGCACGCGGTACTGGAGCGGGAGAAAGGCAAAATTAATGGTCTGGACAAAGGGCCAGACCATCCAGTTGGTGCGGAGGGCGGGCCACCAAGTCTTCTCGAGGCGCTCCTTGGCCGAGTTACCCTCCATGGTGGCCATGCTGCTGAGGAAGACGGCAATCATGGTGGGCGCAAAGACGGACTGATCGACGAAGACGCGGGCGAGGGTCTCGACGCGCTTGTTGGGAGAGGTGACGCGGCGGGCGAGAAAGTTGAACCAGGTGGTGGCGGCAGGTCCAAAGACAACTTGGGTGCCATGTTAGCTTTTGTTCTTTCATTCTTTTCTCTTTTTCCTCTTTCACGTTTAATGTTTTATGCCCTTCCTTTCCGAGTGTTTTGTAAAAACAAAACGGGACGGCGCATCATGAAACACAAACGAGGAATCAAAGACCAAAAAAAAAAAGAAAAAAAAAAAAAACTCACCACCGCCGTAGAGGGCCATGCGGCCGGTACGGGCAAAGTCGTGCTTCTCCAGACCGCGCTGATCTACGAGCTGCTGGGCGGTTATGTCGCCAGTGGCAAAGAGAACGGCAGTGGTAATGCTCTGAGTGAGGAGGGGGCGCGCGGCGAGGCGGCCGTTGTACCTGGCGGCGGCGGTGTCAGCAAACGATCCTACCAGGGGGGAGAGGGTTTTGAGAGGCCAACGTACCATCGGAGAAGTGAGACAACCATGGTGAATGTGCGTATATGTGAATAGAGAATGAGAGGGAAAGACGCCGATATCAAAGAGAATGAGATGGGTGTGATGGCGATATCGGCGGTCAGAGAAGGTACGAGGAACAAACGAAGATGAAGTCGGTGGCGGAACGAATGCAAACAGTTGTAAAACGTGAGATGTGTCGTGTAACAGGAACAGAAAATGGCCTCGAATGAATGAAGGATGCAATGTCAGTGACCACGAAGGATGAGAAGACAAAAAAGGTCTACAGTGTAGGTAGGTCACAAAGGGTGCCAGCGATTTTGACCCTTTTTCGGCATCTTCCTTGTCAGACTTGACACAACCAGCCAGCGCAGAGGCTTTTCCCCATATTTAAAAAAAAATTACGAGTAATGGGGCCGCGCCGCCCGCCAAACAGGCGCTAAAAAAGAAGCGCACCAGAGGACTGTTGGGCGTTGGTTGTACGAAAGTTGCCATGGTGACTGTGAATAAAGAAGATGAGAAAAAAAAGAAGAAGAAAATTATTTCGAAACTATCACATAAACTGCTCATCTGTGATTTTTTTTTTCTTCAGATTATGGCAAAATTGTCCAGAATTGTCCATTCTGCTACTTGTTACGGAGTACTGGCTCGCCCAATCTCGTAGCTCCGCCTCCGCTTCTGCTGGGCCCGCGTTGCCCGCCAATCTCGGAGCCAACAGCCTGCAATTGGCAGGATTGCCTAAAATGGATTCCCGAGCGGTTCCTGAATAGCGTCCAGTCTTTTTTTTTTTTTTTTTCACTTCTATTATACTAAACTTATAGGCGCATCTCATCCTTGGCCGAAACCTCAACATATCTTATCTGCCATAGTCCTTGATCCAGCTCCTTGTCAAATGCAGCCACTGGCACTTTACCCCCCTGCTGCCAATATAAGCCACCACTCGCTCACGGGCAGGCAGGCCGCAGGGGAAGCAATGCGTGGCCCAAGCTCTTGCCCTCTCTTGCCGTCTCCCACGATCAAAACAGCGTTGAGGTTGGGAAGCTAGCATGTCGTGGATTCACTTTACCATTGTAGAGTAGCATCGACGCTGACAAAAAAAACGAAACAGTCTCAACACTCTCCCTTCCATCACCCCGAACCGCATACATGACCCATCAGTGTCGGCTACCATCATTTTTACTCAATCTCAACCAACAGAATTTCGGCATCACATTCGCAGGCCGTAATCCGCACCTCTCCCAGAATGGCTGCCACCTCCAGCTGGGCCTCCCTCGAGGCGCGCTACGGAAAGCTCTTCCGGACGCTCACCTGGGTCGCCTTCATCCCTGCCCTTCCCATGCTCCTCGCCCACGGCCTCATGTCCAAGCGCGCCTTTCCCGTCACCGGCCTCGTCCCGCAGTCCCTCTCCACCGTCGCAGGAATATGGCTCCTCCGCCGCCAGAGCAACAAGTCGCGCCAAGAGTCCACCGGCCAGGACGACGACGGCGACATGATGAGCTCCGTCGAGGACGCCGTCGAGAGCGGCATGCACGAGCTTGACTCTGTCGGCGAGAAGCTCACTCATCCCTTTCTCGTGTTCGCGTTTGACATTGCGATTGCTGCCGGCATTATGGTTGTCTTGGTGTATACGTGGAGGTCATCGAGCAACTCGGCTGCGCTTAGCATGCTTGCTGCTTATGCAACGATTCCTCTGATCCTGAGCTTGTATGTGCAAAGACTGGTCAGTGGTCATGTACACGGTCGTAGGCTAATCATAGGTGCACAGCATCTCGCATGTGGCCCTCGCTTTCGCCGCGCTCTGGGACGGTCTCGCCATCCACGGCCACATAAAATGGGCTGCATCGCGGGCCATTGACTCGGACTGCCCCAACTGCAGCCACGGCCTCTGGCCTGAGCGTCCCACGATGCCCTGGTCGCGATACATCAAAAAGCAGACGCCAGCCCCTTATGCCTCCGTTTTTGCAGATGGTGCACAGTCATATCACTCGGAAGATGACGACGACCATATAACTCCATCTTATGCTATCGAGCCCGAGACTGTCGAAATTCGGCCCAAAAAGATTACCAATAAGACTCTGACGCCTGTCAACGAGACTACGGCTCTTTTGGAGTGATGCTGCCACAGAATTTGGTTCGTCTCGCATTCGAGCCTCGGCGACCATTTTTGTTTGAGACCAAGTTCCTTGTCCACAATACCCTGTCGATGTTGCCTTTGCAGTTGAGTCTGGAGATGGCCCTCATATTCTCTATTTGTGCGTTGTACTGTTTCTCATTTCGATGTGAAGCCGACAGACCTAGGACCTACATCCGCTTGTATCCTACATGCCTAGAATCATGCGTTGAATTATGATAAATGAAACTTGAAAAAACACACAATCTTATCCAACTCGGAACGCTCATCAGTCTTGCTTCTTGAAAATATCAATACGCGACTCGCCCGTCTCCAACGGCGTCCCGCCGTCACCCCACACTGCCGTCCACGTCGGCACAGCCTTGCTATTCGGATCCGTCGTGTTCACCGCGCCCTCGGCCTCCAAGAACATTTTGGCCGTATCAATGCCCAAATACCACTCGACGCATCCATAACGCCGCTTCTCGACGTAGGCGCCGCCGTAGCTGTGGTCGGGGTCGTCAAAGTCGCCGCACGACTGGCCGATATAACGCAACGCGTCGAGACAGAGGATGCCCATCTCAACGACTTTCTTTGCGGCGCAGCCGCTCTGGTCCCGCGCCCAGCGCACGTAGCCTACCAGCCCGGAGGCTTCGTGGCGGGATGCGTAGCCGAAGTCGTTTCCGGAGGCGAGCTTCTCGTTGGTGCAGAGGCTCAGTATTACGGACGTTGCCGAGCGGGCGTCAAACTCGCTGTAGCGGTTGTTGGCATTATTCTTGCGGAAGCAGTAGGGTCCTCGGCCGATGCCGGGCGTGAGGGTCGGCCAAGGAGGGTTGGTAGGACCCGGGCTCGGCTTGGTGGTGGTGGTGGTGGTTTTGGTCGGTTTGGTGCGAGGCGTGTAGTTGCCCGTCTCGAGGACGATGCCGCCTTCGCCTCCGTCGCCTACGCTTGCTACGAGATCGTTGGGGTTGTAAGACCGGAACGAGACTGGAGGTCCGCAGCTAGATTACGGTGTTAGCAAAAACTAAAATAGTTCCGGAAGGGAAAGGAAGGGGTAAGGGGTCGACGTACGAAGCCGTCGTGGTACTGGTCGTCGTGGTGCCGGTGATGGAGCAGCCATAACGTGTGTTACTGCACGTCTCTTTTCGGCAGGTCGTCGTCGTGGTTGATGGCAACTTTTTGACAGCGCAGGGAACACTACAGTCGGAAACGTATGAACGTTTACGGCATTCCTCGGGGCCGTCCCCGCCGCCTCCGCCGCCGCCGCCGCCACCGCCACCGATGCACCCCAGGCCAACGCAATTGCCTGGAAGACAAAACGGCCCGACGCAGTCGCCGTTGCCGCAAAAGGGCCCAATGTAGCCGCAGATGCCGACGCATTTGGTCTTGCGCGGGTCGCAGTTTGAGCGGCAGGGCTTGCCGCACTTTTGGCCCGGCTTACACTTGGGCTTGGGAGGTCCAACCTTCATGGTGGCCTTGGGAGGGTGAGGCGGAGGCGGAGGAGGAGGAGGGGGCGGCTTCGGACCGTCGTCGTCGTTGTCGGGCGTTGGCTGCGGACGAGGACTGTAGGTCCATGTGATTGGCGGACGACGGTCGTCGTCGTCGGTGCGTGTCTTGGTCAGGGTAACGGGTGGAAATACGACGCTGCTTGTGAGGTTGAAGATGTTGTCGTCCTTGTCGTTGCGCCAGACGACCCCCCAGAGATTGATCTCGGTCGTGGTAACGGGGGGCACTGTGACGACGGTCGTGGTGATGCTGACGGCGCTGGTGGTGACGAGCTGGCCGCTGACCGTCATGGTGGTGGACCAGTTCTCCTCAAACGTTACCGTCTCGGGCTTCATCGAGATGGTCGTCGGCTTGTCGAGCACCAGCGGAGGCAGGACGGCCGTACACGGCGGGTAGCACGATATGACGGGCTCGTCCTGCTTCCAGAGGTCCGGGCTCACAACCAAGTACCCGTCGCCACCGTCGCCACCGCCCGGCCCGTCGCCGTCTTCATGACTGGCGTCCAAATCCATTGCCCAGTCCGACGTGCCGCCAAAGTTGAGCCCCCTGACCCAGTCGGTGCGCGTCCGGTACGTGCCCGGCGACATCCACGCCACCCATTCCGTCTTGTCGTACACCAAGATGTCGCCGTCCTTGGTCGGATGCACCTCGGCGCCGCCGTCACCGTCAGTGTTGGCCATGATCTCGCGCAGCTCAAAGTTGGAAATGTAGCCGCGGGTCCCGGTGCAGCGTCCGGGTCTGGCCCGCGACTCGGGGCCGACAAAGTGGCAGTCGGGGCCCCAGCAACCCTCGTGCGCCATTTTGAAGGAGCGTCCGTACAGGGGCATGCCGATGATGACCTTGTTGGCCTGCACGCCGGCTTTTGTAATCATGACGAGCGCGCTTTCCGTCTCGGTCGTGTTGACGTGCGAGCGCAGACAGTTGCCCTCATCGCATCCCGGTCTTTTTTTGGCAGATGCGCTGGGTTAGCCTTGTGCATTTTCGCTAGCGCAATGTCTTGGTAGGGAAGCAAAACTCACGTAGCCCATCGGTTGCCGTGATCCCACTGGCCGTGCATATCGTACGTCATGTAGATGATGTAGTCCACCACCTCGCTGATCTCGCTGATGGGGAAGCCCTTGAGGTACCAGTACGAGGCCGGAGCGGCGATTCCCAGCAGCTTATCCTTGGGGAGCTGCTCACGGACGAGCTTGAGGAACTGGAGGTACCTCTCGCCATCGCGGAGGTCACCGGATGGTATACCAGGAATGTCCGGGGCGCCTGCACAACTTGATGATTAGTCGTGGCAAGGGCAAAGAAAGAAAAAGGGGTTTCTATTAGTTTGTGCTTACCCGGATACTCCCAGTCAAAGTCTACTCCATCCAGTCCGTGATCCTTGATAAACTAGCAGACGGTCCCGTGTTAGCACAGTTGGGACAACTGCAAATCTGCGAGGTTGTGGAATACGTACAGACACGACATTGGTGGCAAAGGCTTGTCTCTGCGCATCAGTGACACCTTTGCGGAATATGGGCGCCGTGTCTGCGTCTGTGGAAAAGGACCACCCCCCAAATGATAGAATGCGCTTGACATTCTTCAAGGCTTTGAACTTGTCGAATTGGTCCTGCGCGCCGGATACGTCGGCTTTGTAGTCGTTTGTAATGTTGCCAAACGCAAAGTGCTAAAAAAAGACAAACCCATCAGTGAGATTCCCCGTAAATCAATCTCTCAAAAAAGTTGGATTTCATTGAAATAGCTTACAATATGTGTGTAGCGATTCGTATCAATCTGGTTGGCCTGTATTGTCTTGTCAGTTCATCTGCCAAACTGAACATGTTAAAACACAAAACGACGCGCCCACTTACACGCATGTGCAGACAGGGCCTATTGAGATTCCACGCTTCAAAATATCCAACCCTGATAAAACTCTTTGGCGGTGTATCGTTGTTGACAATGTCCATGCCGCAGTTGTAAATGCAGCCATTCGCACCGGGCTTGGACGTGCCCGGCGCGCCCGTGTCAGCCGGCGCGGAGACGCAAAAGTCTCTTGTGATGCCGCATTGGCCCCATACGTTGCAGCACGCCTTGATCGGACACGGATTCAGTCCGGCCAGCTTATCCATGCTCGCCGGCCGCTTCGTGCCGGGAACCTGGGGACCGCAGACGGCGTTGGGAATGGCCGCCGGCATGGGCGGCTCGCCTTGCGACAGACAGATCCTCGAGCCCGGGATGAGGTAGCTGCAGCCTGTCCAGCCCCAGACCTTTTTATTCCGCGCATTAATCTGGTCGACCGTCATGTCGTTGCGTCGGGCAATCGTGTCGCACACGTCGCCGGCCTGAATCGTGTGCGTCTTGCACGACCCGTCCGGGTTGGGCTGCGGCGAAAAGTCGGGCAGCGCGCCGGCGGAGCAGCACACGTGCTGGCCGGCCGTGAGATGTTCGCATATGCCGTCAACGTTGTGCTTTTTGAAATCGTCGACGCTGATGCCGCAGCGCTGGGCTAGGCTCCAGCAGCCGTCACCGGGCTTGGCGTCGGTCGTCTTGCAAGTACCGGTTGGCCCCAAGCTGCTTTTGCTGTTTCTGTTGCTGCTATTGCGGTTGTTACTACTGTAACTGCTAGAATTGCTGTCGCTGGTACCCTCAATGATATCCTGGCCGGATACCACCGAAACGGACACGTCCCTCCACGTCTCGGACAAGGCATCTGTCGACTCGAGACACTTGGCCTGTGCCCAGTCCCGGAGCTTGCTCTGAACGCTGGCGAGATTTCCCTGGGTGTCCATGAAGATGCCTAAAATCTGGCTGGTAAATGAATCCTCATCGCAAATCTGGGCAGCAGTCTGCGTCGCCTCGCCGTCTTGTCCGCCGCTCCACTTGGCAAACCTGTCTACAATCTCCGAAACGCTCTCCTTGTGCAGCTCGGCCCCGGCAAAAGCCCCCATGATGATGCTGCCTCGCTTGGCAAAAAGCACAGAATCGCCGCCGTCTTTGGGCCGCACCTTGAGCTGCTCTGCCAGCGCAGACGCGGCAGCAGCCACGTCCTCCAGTGACATTTTCCTGCCATCAGACACCCGTCGAAAGAGCTGGACATTCTTGAACTTTTGTTCGATATTGACAGAAGCGCGCTTGTTCTTGCTAAATGGAAAGAAAATCTGGCGCAGGTTCAGTGAGCGGCCCAAGGCCGACGGCGCTTCGGTTGGTCTGGACAGGGGCATGCAGGCCTGCACGGGCACATCAGGAGCCTTGTTGTAGAGATTGCAGCGGAATACAAGGGTGGAATTGCATGAAGAAAGCTCGCCGAGGGACGAGAGCTGCGACCATTGTGTGAGTTCGCTGTTGCAATTGACAGGGCAACGTGAGCTGGTAGCAAAGGGATCAAAAGGGGAGTCGATGTGGCTTTCGGCGTATACGAGTTGGGTGAATAGAAAAGAACAAACAGCTAAATTCGAAATCATTTCAAGCAAGTGCATACTGGGCCAGTGCATCATCATCTCATCATGTAGCTGGATAGTGATAAATGGGCAACGAAGTAGGAGCCGGGCTATCCACTCAAGTATACACACGAGGGTTCTGCCATGGCATTTAATAAACGCCGGCTTTTATAACGCCAATCAATGATCTCACTGTCTCTACTTGGTTGAATGTGGCGTAAACTACACATCCGATAACCCAAAGGCGCATTGATGGTCGGATGCTGAACAACTACCTGTGCGACTTGACTGCGAGCCGTTCGCGTCCTAGACTCCCTGCGTGCTTAACGAATTGCTGCCCATCATTAGGTTGCGAAGGACCAATATGGGACTTGTATTTCCCGGGTAGTTTGCCGGCATGGGACTTTGCCAAGAGGTTCCGAGAAGATCAGCGACCAATATTAGCTGCGAGTCTCTTGTCTTTCTGGCGACAGGTACATATGAATTGAGCTTAATATAGCAACTTCCTGCAGGGTGATGAGAGTTTTCGCGGGGACGGCTACGGTCGAGTTGGTACCTTTGTTTTATTGAATGCTCGGCTTTGGGTCATGTTCCGATTTTGGTGTGATGAGCTGCTGCATAACTTGGCACTGCAGCTGACTACATTGGTGCTTCCGGGACAAGCATTACCGACGCCATCACGGAGGTCTAGACTCTCATCTTTGGTCTCGTGAGTTCTTTTAAACTCTTCATCTTTCCACCACTCCAGGAACTACTTACTACCTTGACACTGTCGGCCTTAGCAACAATGAGGACCAACTGAGTCATGATGCGTCTGCTGCCCTTTCTCACTGCATTGGCGACGGCCGTCATCATCCCAAGCGCGTAAGTGCATTTCTTTTTTTGTAAAATCTCAAGCTTTGGGTATTAACCTTGATAAACAACAAGACAATGGTCAAATGCCTCCTTTCTTCTTCCTCGCCAGGAAAAGTTTCCCGGCCAGGACTGCGTACCACAATGTGAGCTGGACACATGCAAAGGGCTCTGCTCGGCCTTGGTCAATCGCCGCAGCACCGACGAGCTCCGGCTCGAAACTTCTGTCAATAATACCTTGTTCAAGCGTGTCTTCAACTTCAAGGCCGGAAATCAGTGGGAGTACACTGGTGGTCAGTGGCCTACCAACACCGAGGTCGATAGCTACTTGTGGGACGTCTACCAGGGTAGAGAGAATGCGTACTATGGTCCTCCGCTACCTACAGTGCTTGAAGGTATTTCCCATTCCTACATTCGCTCAGCTCTAAAGGCAATCAATTGGCTCATGAGCTAATTGGTATGGCCAGTGAATGTGCATTCAGTCAGCAGCTTCAGTTCGGCAACAGGGCGTTTCAGATTCTTTCCTCGGGACTCACGGGCTGCACCGTCGTAAGACTACCCTCTCTGTCCCCAGCATCTCAGAAGCTGATTCAGCTCTAGGTCGTCATTGCATCGGAGCGAGCCGTGTGGATGGTAAGTTGCCTCTTGAGCATCCTCTCCAGGGCCTTGACCCAGTCGAATAACACCCACTTTCTTCTGAAAACATGGACTGACAATATCCAAAAATAGGCACACTTCTGGCAGACATACTCCAACGGGCCGTATCGGTTGACGGGTGAGCACGACTCCATCAACGATCCCGTCTTTACCCAGAGAGTGCTCGACCACATCAGCGGCACCCCCGTCATTTGGCCTGCTCTGCCGCCACCGCTACGTCGCTGGTTCGAGAGCCGACTGTCCTTCACATACGCCCAACCTGTAGGTCCCAGCGTAGACCGGACACTATTCACCGACGGCAATACGCTTGTTTGGATCATGACGCCCGTCTATGTTACGACTGAACCCTCGGACAACATTTGGCTTTACCCAAATCGCATCGGAGAGATTATAACCAGAATAATCCAACACCTCGGCCATATACCCATGTTTGACGTGATTCCTTATTCCACGCCACAGCCAGGTAAGATATACCAGCCGAGCGACGGGATGGCTCTGTTTCAGTATGACCCCAACAGCGACGGTGTTGGCACTAGAGGCTATAGAGCTCTCTTTGAAAGGAGGTTTCAGCCGCCCATATACGTGTGGTAGCCAAGCCAACATTCTAGACCTGGCTTAGATGGCGGATTCTTCCACGTTGGCTATAATAATCATGTTTCCTTGCTCGCCATCTTCCTTCATTATGCTGTACAAGCCATTTTAAATCTCTTGTGCCGTTTTCATAGTACGATCCGCGCTCGGTGAAATATCGGCGACCAGACTGAGGGCAGTTCTGTTCGTTGACAAGCAGTATCGCTGCACCGTACGTTGTAGACAGGCCCTCGAAGCGATTAGAGTTGGAGTGTGTTAAGCGCCAAGATTTTCTGTCAATGGTCAGAAGCCGTGTTTCCAAAATAGGACGCGCCACACTTTGCAAGTGAGGGGTAATGACTTTGTGTAACATTATCCTTCCGTTGCCCCCTCCCCAGATGGGCTCTGCCATCTGCGCTGTACACAGACATGCTCAGTTTCCCTTTCGCAGATCGAAGCAAAACTTACACAGCAGCATATCTGTCTATATCAATCTTGAATCATCCAAGGCTTCATCATTTCTTGCATGACATTCGCTCCACAGATGGAGGCCACGACTCGCAATTCAGCTGGATCCGGGCTGGAGCAACTGCCTGAGCATGTGCTGGTTAGCATCTGCGAGTACCTCGCCGAGTATGAACCGACAACAAAGCGCAGCCTCTGCGCCTTCGCCTTGACCAGCCAGACGTACCGCAATGCCACAGACCGCCAGCGGTTCCGCCGGGTCAACATTTTTATACGCGGACCGCAGAAGCTACGTCGTGACATGCAGCGTTTGCGACAGACCATCCAGACAGGGGGTCGGGCAAGATTCGTGCGCGTCATCAAAATAGCAGGGGAGACTATATCAGCGGAAGAAGAGGAGCAAGAAGAGGAGGCAGGCTATGATCCCGAGCAAATGTGCAGGCGATTTTGGCCGGGCATGGTCGACAGAGTCGATGATGAACACCCCGAGCTGCTCAGCGGAATGGACTATCCGCTCTGCTATTACCCAGTTCTTCCGAGCCCGTCGACACAGTGGCCGGATGAGCAGCCATGGCAAGCTCTAGTCGAACTTTGCAAGGAGCTGCCGCAGCTCGAGGACGTCGTGTTCGCGTCCGCGGACCAGTTCCCGCGGGCACTTTTGTCCGAACTTCACGAAAATCACCCACAGAGCCGTCTGCACATGCGTTATTTTGGCCTCCGCAGTCTCATCCACCCCGAGCTCGAGCAGAGACCAGCCATACACCCAGACGACATTGCGCTCGCCACTTCCCCCTGCCTTTATAGTGTTGTGGCTGTCACCTCGTGGTATCGCTACGAACAGGTCGTCGACTATAACAAAGAGGCCATCATGGCAATGGCTGCTGGTCTGGCACCGAGGCTCACGAATGTGTGCATCATAGGGGCCACCATGCAAGGCTCGCGGACTCCCATGAGCACTATTCCACGCCCACCATGGCAAGGTTTCCCGTCGTCCCTTGTCGAGGCGGCTCGTAGGCAACAACCTACTCTAGGTCACCTTCAGGAATTGGTTCTAAACACTTGCCCAGAGGCGGAAGAGCTCCTTGAATGGTCTCGTCGGACAAACTTCAGCCAGCTGCAGTCGCTCACACTGAGATCAGAAGTCCACAGTTCGACCATGGAACAGCTAGTACGAATAGCGCGTCAAAGTCCCATGACAGCACTATCGTCACTACGAATATCTGCTAGATCATGGTCTGACCAGGAAGATATGGACATGCGCCATGCAGTGGCTCAACTTCTAGAGACTCTCCCTTCCCTCCAGAGCCTTACGTTTCACGGGCCATCAGAGGTGACTTCCTTGAGCACCATCATATCCGTTCAATTGGCCACACTTCGTAGGTTAGAGATTTTGGGTACTGGGGAGGACCGCCAAGGGCCAGGCTCATCGATGCTGTCACTCGTGTCCGCGGATCAACTCGTGCGACAGTGTCCTCAGCTTGAGGAGCTAGAAGTGCAGATGGCCAGAGCACAAGGCGATGCCCGCGAAACGGCCATCTATCACTGTCTGGGCAAATTGCCACATCTCAAAAGCCTGACTCTGCATCTCAAAATTCAAAGAATTTCCCCGCCAGACATGCACAGCGGCTTCGTCTTGATGTCATTCGGCGACCATTGGAACATGACGGTCCCAGAGGTCCAGCACCGGTACCGAGAAGCCGCCATCGATTCAAAGCTAGCTCTATCCATATTCAACATGATCGGTAGGATGAATAACCTGCGCGCGCTACAGCTTCGCCCGTATGGCGACTACCGGGGTCCGTTTGACGGCCTTGGCCGGTGGATGTGCTGGCTCGCGAGGAGGTGGATGGTTAAGAGAGACTCGGCAGGCAATGTCATGGCCAGAGAACTGGATGTGGAGAAGCGAAAAGAGGCCCTGCAGGAACTGCAGGGGCAGACGAATCGTAAAGAATGGCAGACGTGCAAAAAGGCGTGGGATACACTCTGGCCGCCGCGTTCTGCGCAGTGGTGGGATGAGTGGTCCAGTGTACCACTCAAGTCGGGCTCTGAAATGGACGCGATACTAGATGACATCGAGAAGCGGCGAGCAGGAAGCAGCATCGCTGCTCGAGAGGAAAGTCGGGTTCTGTGACGATGGGGCGCCACAATGATGTGTTTACAGGTTGTCGGCTCAAGTGAGCGTGACGGTTCGACGTGACATCGTAACGTAGGCCACGTCCCCATTTATTTCTCAGTGGCTGAAGTAGCGGTAGGTATGCACGGTAGGTACCTAGGTAGTTAGTTATCTTACTAAGGTAGTGATTCTCTTATCTATAGCTGTGTCTTGTCTTCTCAATTCAAAATCAACAGAGTATATACTCTTTGAAAATATAAAACTGATTCCAATGTTCTGATTCCATTCAAGTGTTTTAATTATTTAAAAAAGTTTATCTGCTAAAACACCCTTGCTTAGCTGTATTTCGAATGTCTAAACACCTGATTAGTCCGGATATCAACACACTCTGTCAGCACTTCAATATGTGGGGAGACCTGCGCTGATTGGCGGTCGCTGCCTTAGGCCACCCCCTCACCCGACTTTTCGACCACCAGCCCATTTTACCGCCTTTGATGACTGATTGCCATCTATCTGGTCCAGGTTTTCGACGCAAGACTGCACCGCAGGCCAACACCCGTGTCGTGCCGCATCAGGATCCATCCGATGCCCCCTCCTTTATCTCAGCTTTGCTCTTCTTCTCCTTCTTACCTATAGACCGAACCCGATCGCCGCCTGCCATCAAGCCTACAAATCTTGGCATCCGTCGCCATGTTACCGTCCTCGGTGCGTCGCGTCGTCGCCTCAGCGCCTCCGGCCGCTGCTGCTTGCGTCTCGGCTCCTGTCGTCATGCGCGGTCACCAGCGCCGTTTCTCCTCATCCAAGCCCTCGCGCTCCGACAACGGCTCCAGCGAGTTCTCAGCGGGCCAATCCGTCTCTGCCTCGTCGTCGCGGCATCAGGGCAAGGCCGCCGGCGACAAGCGCAAACGAAAGAGCAAGGAGGCCTCAGCCCGTGATGCCTCGTTCAAGAAGCTGCCCAGTGTCCCTGCTACGCACCACATGTCCCACGAAGGTATGTCACGGAACAAAAGCAGCGAATGACAATGGAGACCCGAGGCAGTTCTATCTGCTCTCCGAATCCTACAACCCCTCGTCTGTGTCACATGTGGAATTTTCGACTGACCATAGCATCAACAGCTCTTGGACTGTCGAGCTTCTTTTCACTCCACCGCCCTATATCCATCACCCAGACGATGCCGCGAACAGTTTCCGACGAGCACTTTGCTTCCATCTTTGCGGCCCGCTCCAAGGCCAGCCGCATCTCCGAGACCATGTCTACCCTGTCCGACACCATCGACCAGCTCGAAGGCCCCATGGCCCAGATGACGATTGGCGGTCAGGACGAGCAGATGCAAAGCGGCATGCAGCGTCTCGAGGTCCGCAACGCCGACGGCAGCGAATCTAGCGTCTACCTGCAGGTCGACACCATGTCGGGCGACTTCTTGCCCTTTCGCCCACCGCCCTTGCCCATGGCTCAGGTTGCGGGAGAGGGCGAGACAGGAAGCATGGCCGCCACCACCGCTGAGGCGGCTGAGGAGAACCCTCAACACCGCGTCTACAAGGCCATGTTCACCATTGAGGAGTCAACCGAGGCCGACGGCCAGATCCGCATCGTTGCCCACAGTCCCCGCATTATCAACGAGGAACAGCCGCGCAGCTTCATCGAGCGCCTCGCCCAGCGCCAGCTGCGCTTTGACGAGGCCCGCGCGCGCCGTGCCAACGGAGACCACGCCGCCGGCGAGACCATGGAGGCCATCAGCGTCAAGCGCCAGCGCAAGCTGCGCATGAAGAAGAAGAAGTACAAGAAATTTATGAAGCGAACGAGAAACTTGCGCCGCAAGCTTGACCGTACATAGAGGCGGCCTTTGCTTGGAGTAATTTCAGCGCGTGTATATTAATCCTACTTTTCCTTTGTTGATTTCCATGCTGGCACATTTCCATCAGGTCGGGGCTGATTTACGAGGTGGTCTGTCTGGGCGCTCAGCTCGGGCATTTTACCAAGGGCTGTTTTTCGACTTTTCATTTTCGACACCATAACTGCATCATCCATAGACATTGCAACCGCAAGCTGCCAACATAGAAACGATTTCGAACCAGTCGCGTGGCCAAACTGTGCATGCTCGTAGTATAGCTCAGGAACCAAAGTGATTACACACCCGGCTTTCTCCTACGAGAGTAGCCCATCGCGGTGGCCAGTCAATCATATCGGTCAAATCAATGAGAGCCCATGCTGTTATAACAGTAAGTAGATAGTCGTGAGCATTCGTCTCAAATGCTCCACAAAACTTCGAGCCGCTGCGACACACACCGCCTGGCAGAAAGCCAACCGCCCGCCAAAATTTTGGATTTTGCCCACTGCCAAATTCTAAGCCGGCCATTTTTTCTGCCATTACTAGGTTGCCTTGATCGACTTCAACCGCAAGATTGACGAAGCCGGCACCATGTCTGCTCGAAAGCAAGTGTAAGTACAACTCAACAAACTCTAAAGAAGACGAAAAATCAGACTTTTATGGCTTCCGAGAGCTGAAGCTGACTCTCACAGCGATCCCCGTATTGGCGCCTTGATACGAAATGGCCTACAAGAAAAGAAGAGAAGCTTCTTTGTCGTTGTCGGCGACCACAGCAAAGATGTAATTGTGCGCCTACACTACATTATGTCGCGCGTCGACATTAAGCAGAACAAGTCTGTCTTGTGGGCGTATAAAAATAAATTGTTGAACTTTACCAGGTATGCGAGTGGTCGTACCATTTAGCCCAAAGACTTTCATTTTGGCTAATTCAATACCAATTACAGTCACCGAAAGAAGCGCGAGGCCAAGATCAAAAATGAAATAAGAAAGGGCATCCGCGAAGTCAACGATGAAGACCCGTTTGAGCTGTTTATTTCGCTACACAACATTCGATACACCTACTACAAGGAGACGGACAAGATTCTCGGTAACACTTACGGCATGTGTATCCTGCAGGACTTTGAGGCCGTGACGCCCAATACCCTCGCGCGCACCATCGAAACGGTCGAGGGTGGCGGTCTTGTCATTCTGCTGCTAAAGGGCATGAGCTCGCTGCGTCAGCTTTACAACCTCTCCATGGACGTGCACTCGCGGTACCGCACCGAAGCCCACGCCGACGTCGTCGCCCGCTTCAACGAGCGCTTCCTGCTCTCCCTCGGCAGCTGTGAGTCGTGCCTCGTCATCGACGACGAGCTCAACGTGCTCCCCATCTCGGGCGGCAAGGACGTCAAGGCCCTCCCGCCTCCCGACAGGGACGAAAACACGACGCCTGCGCAGCGCGAGCTAGCAGCCATCAAGGAGGATATGCAAGATCGCCAGCCTGTCGGCTCCCTCGTCAAGCTCGCCCGTACCGTCGACCAGGCCAAGGCACTCCTCACATTTACCGATGCCATCGCCGAGAAGACGCTGCGCAGCACGGTGGCCCTGACCGCCGCCAGAGGTCGCGGCAAGTCGGCCGCGCTCGGCGTTGCCGTCGCTGCCGCGGTAGCTTACGGCTACAGCAACATCTTCATCACATCTCCGTCGCCGGAAAACTTGAAGACGTTGTTTGAGTTTGTTTTCAAGGGTTTCGATGCTCTGGGCTACGCAGACCATGCCGATTACTCTATTATTCAGAGCACGAATCCCGACTTCAACAAGGCCATCGTTCGTGTCAATATTCACCGCCAGCACCGTCAAACTATTCAGTATATCCGCCCACAAGACGCTCATGTTCTCGGACAGGCTGAGCTGGTTGTCATTGATGAGGCTGCTGCCATCCCTCTGCCGCTTATCCGCAAACTAATGGGCCCTTATCTGGTCTTCATGGCATCTACCATCAACGGTTATGAAGGTACTGGTCGCTCTCTATCTCTAAAGCTCATCAAACAACTACGAGAGCAGTCGCGCACCGCTTCTGCTGGTGGTGCTGATACCGAAATTACTGATCGTGCTACTGGACGCGCGGCCAAAGGCGAAGAGTTTCAGGCCGGCCGCAAGCTGCGCGAGATTACTCTCTCCGAGCCTATCCGTTACGCGCAGGGAGATGGCGTCGAAAAGTGGCTGAACAAGCTGCTGTGTCTCGACGCTCAGCTACCCAAGGTCAAGGCCGGATCCCCTGATCCTTCCCAGTGCGAGCTTTGGAACATTAACCGCGATACCCTGTTCTCTTTCCACCACGTTTCAGAGGCCTTTCTCCAACAAATGGTCGCGCTTTACGTGGCCAGCCATTACAAAAATACACCAGATGATCTGCAGCTGATGAGCGATGCGCCCGCTCACGAGCTTTTCGTCCTGACTGCCCCTCGATCTGACCAGACTGGCAGGCTCCCCGAGCCTCTGTGTGTGATTCAAGTCGCACTCGAGGGTAAGATTAGCAGAGAAAGTGTTTTAAACAGCTTGAGCCGCGGCCAGAGACCTCACGGTGATTTGATTCCCTGGCTCGTCAGCCAGCAGTTTCAAGATGAGAACTTTGCCACGCTCTCCGGCGCTCGTATCGTGCGAATAGCGACCAACCCCGAATACATGTCCCAGGGCTACGGCTCCAAGGCCCTCGAGCTCCTCATCAACTACTACGAGGGTAAATTTGCCAACTTGTCCGAGGATGAGGACCAAATTATGGACGACCGGGTTAGCAGAGCTACGGATGCTGAGCTTTCGAAAACGTCGCTCTTAGATGATAAGATTGCCGTCCGTGACGTCAGCAAGATGCCGCCTCTGTTTACCAGCCTGTCGCAGAAGCGACCTGAGAAGCTGGACTACATCGGTGTCAGCTACGGCCTGACCAAAGAACTGCAAAAGTTCTGGAAACGGTCGTCCTTTGCCCCAGTTTACCTACGCCAAACGGCCAATGATTTAACGGGTGAGCATACCTGCATCATGCTGCGGCCTCTAGAGACGGGCGAAGAGTCAAGCTGGCTCGGCGAGTTCTCACGCGATTTCCAAAAACGATTTGCCTCTCTCCTCTCTTATCATTTCCGCACATTCAACGTTCAAATGGCCCTCAGTATTGACGAGGCTGCCTCTGCTGGCGCCAGGCTCGACGGCACGGAAGTTGCGCCCCTGACCAAGGAGGAGCTGGATCGCTACATGTCGCCGTTTGATCTCAAGCGCCTAGAGTCGTATGCCAACAACATGCTAGACTATCATGTGATTCTCGATCTGCTCCCCACCATTGCCAGTCTCTACTTCAATGGCAAGCTCAAGCAGGGCGTGAACTTGACGGGCATCCAAAAGGGCATCGTCATGGCCATGGGTCTTCAACGCAAGGACTTTGACGCGACCTCGCAGGACCTCACTGTGCCTGCACCGCAGCTCATGGCCATGTTCATCAAGATTCTGCGCAAGGTGACGACGCACTTTGCGACGCTCGTCTCGGCCGCCGTGGACGCGGAGATGCCCAAGGCGCAGCAGGTGGGCGTTAGCCGCGCCGATGCCAGCGGCGCGCACGACGACGAGGCGGTCGAGGACAAGTACGCGCCGTTGACGATGTCGCTCGACGACGAGCTGGAGGAGGGCGGCAATGAGGCGTTGCAGCAGCTGCGCAAAAAGCAGCGTGAAATGATTGACTCTCTGCCGCTGGACCAGTACGGCATTGATGGCGACGCTCCCGCGTGGGAGGAGGCCGAGAAGAAAATGAAGAACGCCATCAAAGACGGCAAAGCTGCGGGCGTCGTGAGCGTCAAGTCGGGCAAGACAAAGCGCAAGGCGGCCGCAACAGCCAGCGAGGTGTATGAGGAGACGTTTGGCGACAAATCGTCAAGGAAAAAGGCCAAAAAGGGTAAGAAGGCCTAAGGACCCAATTCGAACTCGCGATCGGAAGAAATCCGACCCGCCTGCTTCATCGACACCATAGGCGTTGTTCTTTTATTTGTTGCATTCATGGTTAAACTAGGTGCTCTTCCCCGTTCATGTGGGCACTGTTGTACATACACACACTATAAAAAGAAGCATGTTTGAGCACTCAAGTTGACCGAGCAAATGCTAAGGGTATCAGGGCGCCGTTCTCGACCCTTTTTCCTGTGTGACTGTTTAAATTGCGAGAAGCCATTACCAATGAGATCTAGACCCTGGGGGTTGTCTTTGGTTTGTGCGACTCCGGACCTAGAGGCTGCGGCGCCCGCCGCAATGTTGCCTGGCTTCTGCGCTTTGTCCAATTTTGGCCAGATGTGCGGCAAAGAGGTAACATCGGCAACCTGCATCGCGAGAAGGCCAGCTTCTTGGCAGAATAGGGCGTTGGTTCTCACCTTGTGTTCACTCGTCAGCGCTCGAGACGAGGTCGAGCCTCTAGCAGCTGCCTGCCAGGTTGGAGGGGGTGACTTGGCTGTTGAGTGACAGTTGGTCGTGTGTTTGCACCGCTGCCTCCTCCATCCTTTTCACCACTTCACATCATCCTATTACATGACGATATCTCAACTTCTTATCGGCTCTCCTCTAAAGCATCTCTTTTCCGATATCCTATTTGGTCTATTTCTTTGTTTTCCGGGATTCGGTGCCGGAGCGTGAGCAGCCTGATACATATTGAACTAGCAAACGGGCTGCGACGACCACGATAACCCGTGCCATATTGAGCCCCGAGCTTCGAAATAACGGGAGAACCCGTTCCTTTCTTTCGGGAACCTACGTATACAACCGCAGATCGCGCCTCCATGTGTAGGCCTGTCTACCTTTACTGCCCCTACTGCAAAGCCCGGTACTTCTTCATGTGGGAAGAATGCAGCCGCTTCTGGGCGCGCTACCAGTACATTGTCATTGACCAAGGCAACTTTGATTCGCGGCCGCGGTTGAGCCGTCGGACGGACGAGCCGCCCGCCTGCGGCGGCGTCATCCAGGAGGATAAGAACCGCCACTTTGAGCTGGGGTCGTGCCCCCGCCTGCGGCGGTGTCCGTCTCTGCAGGCATTGCATCAACGACATCGGCAGCAGCAGCAGGCGCCGACGCCGACACAGCACAGGATGCGTAAGCGCAACGCCATGATGCAGGCGAACGGTCGTGGCGAAGAGGAGTCGATGGAGGAGCGGCGCAAGAGGGAGTTTGCAGAGAGATTCTTCCAGAAGCGGCCGGTGATGCCAATTGCGCGGGTTCACGAGACGGTGGATGCCGACTACGAAAATGACAACGGGAAAGATGACGGGCCCGCGCATGAGGAGTCGACCACGGAGTTTGAAGATGAAGAGTCCGAGGTCCTGTCGGAGCAAGCGGCCGCATCCGGGGGTCCAGTGCAGATAAGACGGCCAATTACTGGTGCGGAATTGTCTCAGAGCCTGGACAGTACGATCATCGAGTCTGGCTCCGAGGTGGATAGCAGCGACTGGGAGGAGGAAGAGCAGCACTTGCCACTCCGGGGCCGCAAGGTCGGTCCGGCACATTCATCAATCTAGACAGTGCCTCGAGCGGCGTCCAATACAATTCCGCGTTTGCGCTGAGCTGGAGAAAATACAACAGCAACATGGTTGTAGGCTAGGTCCAGATTTTCCCTGATCAGGCACCGAGCTAACAGACACTGGGCTTACAGAACCGCAATTTGTAGTGAGCCTACGCATCGTAACCAAGATGGAGCCTTCTGCGTTCCTCCAGCATGGTCATTAAGTTGTTGAAAGAGGAGATTGCGACAAGCGGAGGGATGCCGAGGCTCATGGCTTAGTTTGGTATCGAGATGGAAGTCAATTGGACGGTCGGTACGGGGCGCGGCATTAGCCCGGTGCGCGATACGGAGAGAAATGCCGGTCAGCGGGGCTTCTAATTATGGCCAGGAACGGAGATGTCGATGACGCAGTAAATGTCCGCATTTGATTCAACCAGATAGCGCCGGAAATGTTAGCAGATTAGCAAGCGCTCATGTGTCTACTCTTTCCATTTCGCTACTTGATAGCAACACCACAGCTACCGTTTTGGCTGTGACACCAAACACACCTTCAATTATGCGCCGACTTACACGCTGCCTCGCGGCCCTCGTCTGTCTCGCGCCGCTGGCCGCCCTCGCCAAGCAGGTCGCCAACTTTGACGTCTCCCAAGCGACCGCCGAGTCACACGCCTGCGGCTCCGCATGCCGGGCTCGCCTCGCACTTACCATTCCTGCCGACCGGGATGCCGTCGGGCGCGACTTTGACGTCGATTTCTACGCCACCGCGGCCAACTTTTCCCGCGCCTCGTCGCAGCCCGGCGACGTGCTCAAGCTGGAGCCTATGGACCCCAAGACGCTCACACTTGACGGCGGTGCGACCACATACCGCTTCCAGTACGTGTCCGTTGACGCCGACGGCAGCGTCGTCCCCGTGACGGGCTTCATCGCCTTTCCGTTCACGCCGCACATTCCGGCCGACGGCGGCGACGGCGAAGCGCCGCTGAAATACAGGCTGGCGGCGTTTGCGCACGGCACGGTGGGCATATTCCGCGGGTGCGCGCCGTCCAACGGCGCCGCGCTCTACGACTACGGCTCCTGGCAGCCGGCGCTGCGGCGCGGCTACGCCGTCGTGGCAACCGACTATGCGGGACTCGGTAATAACTACACGGAGCATAAATACCTGTTCCTGCCGGCGCACGCGAGCGACGTGCACTACGCCGTCGCGGCGGCGCGCCGTCTCTTTGGCGCGCGGCTGACGGACGAGTGGGTTAGCTTTGGGCACTCACAGGGCGGCGGCGCCGCGTGGAAGCTCGCCGAGAGCGAGTACGTGCGTAACGACACGGGGTACCTGGGCACCGTGGCCATAGCGCCGGCGACGTACGCGGCGGACCAAATCTACGCAGCAGCCGTCGACGGCCTGAGCGGCGGCGGTGGCGGCAACAGCGGCAGCAGCAGCAGCAAGAGCGGCGCGGGCGTGGGCTTCCTCCCCCTGATCCCAACGGCCGTGCAGCGCGTCATCCCGTCGTACAACGAGAGCATCCTGGCGCCGACGCTGCGGTCGCGCGTGGCCATGGCCGAGGAAGCGCAGCTATGCCTCGAGGGCGTTCTCGGGCTCACGCTCGACCTGGGCCTGGCCGAAGTGGTGTCGGTAGCGGGCGCGCTGCGCGACCGGCCGACGCTTCGGCGGTGGCAGGACATGGCGGCGCCGGCGCAGGGCAACGTCTCGCCGGCACCGATATTGGTGGTGCAGGGACAAAATGACACGGCGGTGCGGTGGCAGACGACGGAGGAGGCCTGGGGGCGCGCGTGCGCGGCGGGCAACGAGGTGCATCTGCGGCTGTTCCCGACGCAGGGCCACCGTCCGAGCTTGGCGGCGGGTGCGCCGGAGTGGCTGGCTTGGATGGACGGGCTGTTTGATGAGCAGAGGATGAAGGCGGCGGGAGGAGGAGGAGGAGGAGCGTGCAAGGCGAGGGAAAAGAAAAAGTGTACCAGGTATGTGCGGGAGCCGTTTGATGTAGAGTACGTGAGGGCGCCGACGGATGTGGATTTGAAGCCATATCTGGGGCCTCTAAACAAGACCATGTAGATCAAGTGAGTGAGGAAAGGATTGGCATAATCAAATTGTCAAGTCGGCTGTGAGTTGTTTACAGACATTTCAACAATATGATCTTTTGCGCTTCTTTCTCTCTTTTTTGGTCAGTTTCCTTGGCCCAACACTACTTGCACTCGCCAACGTTGTGCCACAGAATAGTACAACTTGCAATGTTTGGCGGTAAGATAATGTCTTTTGCTGAAAACTTTTTCTTTTAACATTCGAAAAAAACAAATTCTCAAGACAAAACTGCACCAAGCACATAACTATCGTCAGTTGGCAGTTTTGAACCAACTTGTTCCAGGGTAGGCTTTCGGTACCAGCAGGATCGAGACCAGCGTCATTTGTGGCGGCCCCCCCATCTGGCAGGGCGATGAAGGAAATAGCGCCCGCCCGGCTAGGCTGACAATATCGAGGCTAGTTAATAAGTCTGGTAAGGTAAGATACCACTAATATTATTCCCCTTTCTAGTTATGTGTAATGTAAGCAGACATGTGGGTGCAGCCAAAACTGGGGAGGCCGGAAAAAAAAAAAGAAAAAAATTAAAAAGTCCATTAGTCCATGGGATAAAAGGCCGCTCGTACCGGGACAGGCGGAATTGGATTCAATTCACTCATTCCGGTCACTGATGAGGGAGACGAGTTCTTTTTTTTCTTGCTTTGATTTTCTTTGAATTTTCCTCTGGCCACAAATATTAACGGCAAGCTTCTTGTCAGTTTGTAAAACAATACTGGATTGGAGTCTGTTTCACTTGCGGTAATAAGGGAAACGCTGTACATATTAGTTACAGTCAAAGCGCCCCATAAAAAATCGTCAGCAAAAAGGTGTTTCCTGCGCATCGTCTCCGTCAACAATAGAGTCCGCCCGGCCCTTCTTCTTCTTCTCCTTTGCCCACGCGTCATTTTTTCTTCTCTCCTCCCCAATCCCATCTCCTTCCTCTCTGTCTCTCTCTCTCTCCATCGCCATGCTCTCCTCTGCGCTTGTTGGCGCAATTGTCCTCTGCGGCGCCGCTTCCGCCGCTGTGGCGGCGCCGCCCGCCGCGGCCATTACCCCGGCGGCCGTGCTGCAGCGTCGCGATCCGGCCGGCGAGCTGGACCCCTGGGTCAGCGTCAACGAGGATCCCTCGGCCACGACGTACACGCCGCAGTGGACGACTGACGGCGAAGGCAAGTCGAGCCTCAAGGACGCCGCCCCGTCGAGCCTCACGGGCTCCGTCTTCTCCTTCACCACGCTCGGCGAGCCCACGACGACGACGGGCGATCCTCCCAACCCGACGGCCAGCAACAAGAAAGGCACGGGCGCCTTTTCGCTCTGCTCCAAAAAGGACAGCAGCACCGAGCCGTTTTGCCGTCCAAGAGTCAACTCGACCCTCGAGCCCGGCAACGTCTACTACCGTACGTGTTTTGACTGCAGTGCTTCTCCATACCCTCTCTACACGCATCTAACTAGTCCTAGTAACTTGGGATCCCGAGCACTACGCGAGCAAGCTCAACGAGTCGTACACCCTCACCGTCCAGGTCAAGCAGCAGAACCGCACCACCAAAGAATGGGTCTTCCTGTCCGACTTTGACCACACGCAGGTGCCCGCCAAGCAGGGCTATTTCCCCTTTGACGTCAGCGACAAGCTCCTCGACGGCCACGACAGCAACAACATCACCGTCACCCTGCAGCGGCGCATGAACAGCACCATTGGCGACCCGGACGATGTCACCGCCGCCTACCCGCTCACCGTCGTCAAGTTCAAGTACCCGGCCAAGGCGCCCAACAACGGCGCGACCGGCCACTCCCTCACCATTGCCCTGCCCGTCGTCTTTGGCACCATTCTGCTGCTCGTCGTGGGGCTCTGCCTGTGGAACCGCAAGACGCGCCGCATCCACCTCGGCGACATTGTCTCCCGCAAGAGCAAGCGCGGCTACTCGGGCCGCGCCGAGCGCCGTCGTCGCATGTTTGGCTCTGCCGCCGCCGCTACCGATGCCGACCACGACATTCAGCTCGGCAACGGCTTTCCCGACGACGGCCCCGCAGCATACCACGATGATGCTCCTGCGGCGCGCGGCGGCGGCAATCGACGCCGCGCCGACAGCGATGGTCTCGACAGCCTGGCTGCCTCGCCCGTGCACGAGAGCTTTCAGCAGCAGAATATTACGGGCGGCCGCAACGCGTTCCGTGATGAGATGGACCGTCAAAACTATGAGCGCAGTGGTCCTTTGTAAACCGGTGAACTAGAAACGAGGAAAACCCGGGTTACTCGAGAAAGAGGAGGGAACAAGTGACGAGGACCAAACAACGAAAAAATGTCGGCTACCATTATCAGAGAGGCGTTTGGACGGTCATGATATAAATTTTTGTACTTTACCATCTTGCCTGTATCCAGAAGGGATTTGTTTTTGTATAATGAAGTGGAAGGGGGTCATGAAGTATGTATAAAATTAACGGCTGATGGCATGCTACCTACTGAGCAAAGCGAATTATTTTCACGACACTTGAACTTGACAGTCGTCAGTGTTTACAAAAGACAAGGCTCATTACTGTAGGCCGTCTTTGAGGAAACAGAAATTTGTATAAAGTAGTGCATCCGAGCATGGGGTGGACAACATGTGCGAGAAGAAAGACTCATCCGGAGGAGGGCCTTGCAGTATACTCTCGGTGCAGAGATGAGAAATTGGCAACATCCTGGACATGTCAGGATGCTTCCTCGGGACGTAAAGCAAGCACACGTTTATATTTGTTTCTTTTATCTCATAGCTCATTTTCATCATTAGCGACAAAGGAAATAGCATTTGGCATCGATGGCCACCTGTCCATGAATCCGTCTCCCCGCCCACACAAGACACACGTACAATCTGCTCAACTCAAACACCAGCCCAACACCCACCACCCCAGCATCCCCATGCTCGACACCCAAGTGCTCCTCGCCCCTCGACTCGTCGTCGTCGGCGGTCCCCCGTTGCTGCTCACGCTGCCGTCGTGCTGAATACTCATCTCCCGCGCCAAGCCCGCGGGGCGGCACGTCGTCCCGCGGGCGCACTGCATCACCACGCTCCAGCGGCCGGCGGCGCAGCGCTGCCAGGAGCTGGTCATGCAGTTCCACTGGCCCTCGTCGGAGCACGACGAGCCGGCCGATTGCTGCTGGCGGGATTCCAGATGGTGGTCGTGGTTGTGGTCTTGGGGGTGTTTTGTAAATGTGACAATGGCGAGGTCGGCACTGGTGGTTTGTTGTAATAAGCCGTTAGTGGTGGCGGCGTGAGCGTGGGTGGCGAGGAGGAGGAGAAGCAGCAGCCAGAAGAGGCAGGACAGCTGAAGAAAATTGAGCATCCTGGACCAAGAAGAATTCATCTTTTCATGCGCTGAGCATCTGCTTTGTGCTGCAGAATTGTTTTTGTCGATTTTGTTTTTGTGAGTTGTGCTGGCTGCAGCTCACCGACACCAGCGCTCGTGTAAGTGGTTGCTCCGTGTTAGTTGGCACATTTGCGCCGACGAGTTGCGCAAAACAAGATACAAAATCCGGCAGGGCACAGCGCAAGGTGAGAAAAGCCCAGGTAAAGTGATTTTCTTGTATAAAAAAGAAGAAGAAGACCAGAAAACACCTCTTGTACGAAAAGAAAAACTCATCATCGTACCACGACTAGGGCTTTCTCGGGTCGGTGAGTTGGTGCCCAAGTTCCCCCACACTGCTTTCGATGCGGATGGGCTTCTATGATTGGGGCAAAGCTGGGTGAGAGTCTGAGCTGCAAAAGTCGGTGTATTGCTGTGGAAAAAGTCGGGTCTGGGATTAAGCATCCCATATAGTTATTATGTAAAGGTAAAGATGGACTTCATTGGGGCATGCTAAAGAGAGCCCTGGTGGCGTGGGCTGGGTGCCTGACGACGCCAACGGCAAGCTGGGCAATACTTGGTCAAATGTAGGTAATATTAGCACATTTCCAAAAAAAAAAAAAAAAAGTACAAAGATTTAGCCGAATATAGAGGATATTATTGAAAAAAAGCTGGCGTATTTAAATCTACTCAATGTTGCTACGAATTCTATTATTCTCACCTTTTCTACTCTTCTAATAGCGTATAGAAGCAAGTAAACGTCTACGGAGAAAAATAGATAATCCATCCATGAGCATCAAATATTGCTAATTCTGTTTCCTGGAAAAGTTGGATATCAAGCGCGAGTAAACACCCGAGCGGACATGTACACTTACCTCGATATTCAGCCCAGACCTGCACCTTCACCGAACAATCGCTGTCCATTCACCAGCCTCTTCACCATGGTCCTCTGAGCCGCTCCCTTGATACCCAATGGCCCTTCCCGAGTCCTCAACCCGGCAAATGACCACCTCCCTTACCTGCTTTGCATCCGTCACGATGCGCTTCGCCCACTGCCACTTACTCCGCATCCCGCCCGTGACATCATCCACACTCGCCGCCGCCGCCGCCG
>JAPFRM010000452.1:0-17507 GCA_030778325.1 Beauveria medogensis
GGGAGGAGGTCAGCAGCGATGAGACGTGGCACAAGAGGCACGATGCACGAGGGTGAGAGGCTGGCTGGCCGGTTTGAAAAAAGGGTTTGTTCTTTTCAGTGTTTTCCTCTCTTTATCCGTATTTTGAGCGGGAATACCTCTTTACATTATTAGGGCGGGATTGGAAGGGGGTGGCAAGGGCGCTTGCTATTATAACAGAATATCAATCTTTTACATATGCCATCCACACTTGGAACACTGGGCAATGCCTCTCTTTGTTTGTCTGTGTCTAATCCGTACCTACCTATGTACGCCTTTGCTTGCCTGGCATGGATGACGGGCTGGTTGTTATTATTATTAGCGCGACTCATGGGAGGCTCTCTCCGTGCAGTAGCGTAGTGCAGTGCTGTGCAACAAGAGGCAACTGGCTCCGGAGGGCCGCCAATGCGGCCGCTCACCCGCTGGAGGACCCGACTAAATTCTCGGTATAGGGCCGGGGTGGCCTGTAAAAGGTGGCGTGAGCTAGGGGACTTGAGCGATGCCCAGTCTGGCATGTCGCATCAACCCGGCCACCCTCTCACTCTCTGCTTTTATTAGTTAACAAAAGTTGCTCAAATTGTAACGAGGGCTGGGGCGGTGGATGAGCGCCACCATCATGCATATGCCTGGTGCGCTGATATTCAACCACCAAGTCCGTGGTCCCTCCCCATGGCTCGGCTGCCTGGCATTGAGTCCCATATGTACTTGTAGTCAGAGTCTTGTTGCAACGCAGCTGGGGGGGGGGGATCGGCAGCCATGTCCACTACAAGTTCGTCACGAGCCTGTTTCCCGCATTCTGCCATGTAATACGGAGGTACGGATTACTTACTTCTCTTTTCCTCTTTCGAGGCAACGGGCCGGCGCTGTCACGGTGCAGCCCCAGTCCCATCATGTCTTTTGCTCTTTGGAGATCCCCCGCTCATTCAAAGGCAGCTTGCAGAAACAAAGCCAATAGTACGATGCTCTTTGTGCGCCCTCGGCACCAAGCCGTAGGTCCTTTGACAAACCGACCCAAGAACAAATCTCATCAAAAAGAAACAAAATTGGGCGATTTTCCGATTCTGCTTGCGCGCGCGAGACACGCAGGCCCCGCCGCCGCCCAGCGAGTATTCTTGGGTTTGTTGTGTTGACAGATAATACTTGGTACGATTGCTCATCTCAGCGCTCCTTTTTTTTAGGCGAATTCGCATTGAACCGAGTTCGACAATAGCTTACTTATTTTAGTGTTTGCCTGCGGCCACAACAAAAATCTGTACTGACCCTGGTGCGGGCTAAGCTGGTAACTAAAGCTAAAAAGAGTTACAGTAGGTAGGTTGTTTGACTCGAGCGGTGACATGTGAGACCTCCGCCGCCCGCATTGCCTTGGGACTTTTTTCCTGTCCTATTCGACTTGATGTTGTGCAACTGAAGACAGCATGAAGCCGAGGATGCGGCGAACAGTGTTACCGATTCTTGTTGTCATTCTCTTCTACAAGCGCTTGCCGTCGCATTGTATACAGGTCTAGAAACGGCGCAAGAAGCGACGCTGACAGGACATCCGGGCTGTCCGGCACCATGAATGGGTTGATGAATGTCTCGACATGTCCAAGCCTTTTGATTCGTCTTTGCTTCGTAGTCGGAGGTGTGGTAGCATGGCAAGCCACGTACTAATTTAGGTCTGCCTGCACAGATTAGTTGCTTGGTATGCCGTATTATTACTGGTAGTTCAAAACCTGACCTTCCCAATCAAGTCGTTTATTAAAACAACAATTAACCAGCACTCACCATGCTTGCGATACCAGACGCAACGTGGCCAATGCAAATCGCTCACTGCAAGGGCCGAAAATGATGGCACGCCACGACTGCAATAGGTAACAGTCCTCTGACTGTAGCAGTAAACACTCGTCAGTAACAACTCGTCTGCGCAAGGCTACGTGACATCATTTTCATCTTCATTTTCATCAGTCGCGCTACCCATCATGAAGCCAAGCATCGTATCTACCAGACAGCCAGGCTTGAAGGGATCAACTCCTCTTTCTGTGGGGGAGGAACGCAAGGGATTTGTTAAACTCTCTGTGCCCCCTTTGCCGGTGTCGTCCACCGAATCATCAGCCCCGGCGTCATCTTTCTTTCCTCTCCCACACATCCATCTCAGCGAGATAATCGCTGACACTAGCAGTCACACACCACCATACTTTGCTTGCAGGGATGTGTCGCAAGCTGACTCGGGCTGGCTGGCAAAGCTGGTACTGTACGTAGCTGGAAAATATCAATCGCGACTTGGTGTGTGGCAAGTGGTCAGCAATGTTCCAGCTGAGAGCCGTCTTTTTCCTAGCTGCATGTTGATTGGAAGCCTTGCAAGTTGATGTGCAGCTGCCCATTTCTTTGCCGTAACGCCGTGGGACGGATTTGCCGCGCCATTCGACGACCGATTGGCTCGCCCACCTTGAATGTTGCGCGAGCCCGGGTTCCAACGTCTTCGACGGGCGCCGGCCATCTACGAATACCCATGATTTCTATGCACCCTGCCGAACAAGGCTGTTAAAAGCCCACCAATTTGCTTACTACGCTGACGCATCGTGCCAGATCGCCGCACAGTAAGTATCCCTTGCCAGAAACCTCGTGGCTGACATATTGGGGGCGAGTTTGCTTTCTGTGCCCAGAAGCTTCTGTAGCAATCATCAGCCCATCTAATATGCCTTGGGTGCTCACCATGAACGTGACATGTTGACATGGAGATTTTAGGTTGCCGGTAAGCAACAGGGATCTTTGACGACATCGACACCGAGCCACAATGACGCTGCGGCCGCCCGTAGCGGCCACGCAAGACGGACAGGGCATCCTAGTCACATCCGTAGCCGACAAACTCTACATGACAACCCATGCCAAACCCGGAAGTCGCCCTTATCTGGATTGCCAGGGGCTTGAGGCTGCAAATCGTGCTCTGCTATGTATGCCTAATTGAGCAACCATGGTTGGCTTATGCACAAGTCGGAGATTGCGCGGCTCGCGCCGGATACCGTTGTTGCTCATTGATCAAGGCTCGATTCCGTCTCCCCAAATCTCGGGTTGCTTTCAGCCGTACATATCCTCATGTTCTGTTTGCTCTATAAAAAAACGTGGCTGTGACTAAATTGTTTGATCGATATGGTCACACAACGTCCTCCTACAAGGCTGGGTAAATATGCAAAGTTCGCCACACTTGGCATTTTCGCTCACCACTCATCATGCCCGTAGCTCCATTTCTAAACTACATTCATCTTCAACGAGATGATCATATTGGTAGTCGTTGGCTTACTTTCGACATCGAGCCGGGGTCCGCACGCGGCAACTGTTTGCCCCGACCCGGACCACGGCAGTCTCAGAGACATGAAAGGCTCAGATGCGTCCACAGGGACCTGGTATCTCGACATGATGAGGCTTATTATGTATTCTAGTTATATCTTTGAGTATACGCTCGAATTGACCACGGCGCGGCTTGGCCTATGGGCACTTAAATATGCTCATCTGGCGCCCTATCCAAGCTGGCCGGACAGTGTTCATCGGCTACTCTAGCACACCGCTATATCTAATGAAAACCAAAACGCAAGGGCACGGTCTAGCTTGAGACTGACGTTATATCTCACATGTCGCTTCATCAGCAGCTCTTTGCTGGTGATGGCTGCGGAGGAACATGCAGTCACGATCAAAAGATCCTGGTCGACCGTAGACAATCTACCTTGAAACACTTGCACCAGGTGTTTGTAAAATAAACTCTTCAAACTTGGCCCCCCGGATTCTTTTCACCTTGGTACATTGTTTCCCTTGGATCACCCCTTGCCACCGTTTACACATCACTGGCCTATACTCGGTATCAGCACATATTACTATGCACTAGCCTGCCTTTTCCCAGTCCTTTTCGAACAAAACTTCATGGTAGAGAGACATGACACGGCGATAATTCAGAGAATGCTCCCAGCCTCGCTTACAAGGAGGCAGTCGAATTGATCGAAGACAGATGCGAGCTGATCCAGATGCCTGCGGTGCCGGCCCATGAGGCAAAAAGGCCAAGATGGCGCAAGTAAAAAAGCATAGTAAAAAGCGAGTCAGTCTTTATCCTTTTTCAAATTTCAAGTGTGACAATTAGCCCTTTCAGTATTGACTTGGCTTCAATGCAAAATGAGACTACTATGCATTGTTTTCATTACCGAGATTGGATCGATGACGCTTTCGCAAACGGTTGGTTTATAGAACCTGGTGGCGGCGTAGATGAATGGCGAGGAGTCACTTACAGGGGTGGCCAATACAGCTTAAGAAACGATGCATTTCGCAGAAGCTATGCGTGCCAGGCGCAGCATCGCCGGGAGTACATGTGTATGCGCACAAACACCTTGTCGAGACGTGGGTATCTGCGACGCTGCAGCTGCCGGCGCGAATAAAAGTCAGACAAGGTCATTCGGTCTCTTTGAGCTCTTGAAGAGATGTTTGATGACCTAATGTTTCAAGAACAGTGCCGGCTCAGTGCTGAAATTAGCCTCTACAGAGTTGGCTCGGCGTCTTCTTTTTTGCGAGTTACTAGTACGTGACTGCACTGATCGACTGCAGACAATGTCTCCTCCTATGCAACTTGAGAGGTTCACATGATGAATGCACACTTCCCGAGCAACTGGCCGCTTCCATGACAGATTCCAAACTATTTCTTACGGTCCAACATTGCGAGAATCTGCTCTACTTTGCGGGTAACTAGAGTCTAGGCGAGCCCTAGCCGTCGAC
The DNA here is from genome assembly GCA_030778325.1 of Beauveria medogensis. Lineage (NCBI taxonomy): Eukaryota > Fungi > Ascomycota > Sordariomycetes > Hypocreales > Cordycipitaceae > Beauveria > Beauveria medogensis. The sequence continues at coordinate 4,750 of JAPFRM010000452.1, forward strand.
ACCAGAGCCAAGTGACAAAGCCTTTACAGTTCAACGGGAATGAAGCCGTAATTTGTATCCTTTTTGGTCCATCGCCGTTCAAGGAACAATGACATGCGTAGTCCAACGATTGGCGCGCCAGAGGGTCAAGAAAACCTGGTAGCCAACGTTTGGTCCGTGTTGGGCTTCCTTTGACTCGTCGACCCCAACGACCACAGACCTAGGTGTAGTAATTCAATTGTATCTATTCTGAATTAGCAACTGATGGCGACGCTGAATGTGTCAGGCAGGGGAGCCCAGACTTGACGTATGCAGCGGGCGCCTTTTGGCTCTACTCGTGCCCTGGCGTTGAATAACACAACAAATCAAAACAAGCAAACAAACAAACGGTTCATCGTCAAGTACGAACGCAACTAGCCGTTTGACCGAAATTGTACTTGAGCAAAATATCTTGAAAACTGGGGTGTATTGAGATGCGAGGGTTTCTAGTTAATAGATGATGGCTGACTTGATAAGTAGAAGCCACCGCGCAGCCTGTGATGCAGCAAATGCACCTCGTCTCGTGTAATTAGACCTTGCAGCCACTCTTACCCTCTCTTTTTTGTTCCTTTTTTTTTTTTTTGACTGGTTTTCCAGCGGGCTTTGATATAACTTTTTGATTTACAATGGCCTTTGCCGATATAAAGGAATCCGACTCTGGGTCGTCGGTACGGCCCAACACGCCTTTTCTTCACCAGGTCCAGAGCGTCACAATCACAAACGAAATGTTTGAAAAGCTATACCTAAACCCCGCGAACAACCGCGTCAAGGGTCATGACCTCGGACAGACCTTTGCGAACCCGACCCCTCTGTGAGTAAAAAAGAAAAAACCTTCCCCCCCCATCCTAGCCAGCTCAGCCCATTGCAAAAATTGAACTCTCTTGCTGCAAAAAACAAAAACGGGACAGAAAGAAAATGTTGCGGCGTATTAAACATGCTAATATAAACAAACCCCCCCCTTGAGCAGTCCACTTCTCGGTTTCCTCATTGCTTCTACACCTCTGAGCTGTGCGCTGATGGGCTGGCGCGGTGCTGGCGGCGGCGGTGCCGCCACCATTGGCACATTCTACTTTTTCGGCGGCATGCTGCAGATTCTGGGCGCGATTCTGGAATGGATTATTGGCAACACGTTTGTGTACATTGTTTTCGGGTCCTTTGGTAAGTTGTCAAGCTCCAACAGGTTTCAACGTTCTTCACAACAAACCTTGCGCTGACATTACAACCCTTCCTTTGTCTTTATTAGGCGCCTTCTGGCTCGCCTTTGCCGTCACGCTTACTCCATTCTTCAATGCCCAGGGCGCATTTACCGCCAATGCCACGACGGCTGCGGAAAAGGCTGCTGGAGTTGCTAGTTTTCAATCTAGCACGGGTGCGTCTGGATTTTATGCCCATCGCTTGCAGCAAACGAACAAGCTCACTGATCCATTTCTTTCCTGTAGCCTTCTTCCATGTCTGCATGGGTGTACTCGTCTTCATGTTCCTGATCTGTTTCCTCCGGACAAATATCGTCTTCTTCACCATCTTCTTCCTCCTCGACATTGCCTTGTTTCTGCTCGCAGGCGCGTACTGGAAGGCGGCTGCTGGCGACATGCAGGCATTTCACACACTCGAGGCTGTAAGTATACCGGTTCTGCATTTGCACTCGGCCAGGCGTATCCAAGTTAAAAACCTAATGTAATAAAATCCAGGCAACTGGTGGATTCGTCTTCTTATTATGTATATTTGGGTGGTATCTCTTGTTTTCCCAGCTCCTTCGCTCGGTCGATTTCCCCTTCCATCTTCCAGTCGGCGATCTATCGGAGCGCCTGTTTGTTCGTCGACAAAGGGCACTCAAAGGTGCAGAGTACAGTGCATAAGTCTGTCTCAAGGGTACCGCATTTGGGACTGCAAAAGCTCGCCTGGCGTTGAGGAGCAGTGTGGTCCTTTCGTCTCACTAATTTTCGCCTTTTCGTTGGTTCTCGAATGAGCCGTCAGTCGGTGCTCGGTAGAAGATCGAGTCCGAGGCACAATAATAATTATAATAATCATCAGCGGTTTGCGTCGCTGGTCGTATGCTTGATCATCTCCGGGTCATGTATTATGAGCATTGTACAAGGTTTGACATTCCAAGAGGCGTATAGTTTAGCGATCATGTGAATAGATGCGCGTAGTGTATGCGAAAGACGTCTTGTCGCATGAAGCCGCGTCCGTCGTGCGAAATGGTGACACTGAGAAATCTTTCACAGTATGTTGTTCGCTTCTCGCATTGCGCGCGATGTTCCAGTCTTTAGGAAAGAAGCAGCCGCATGCTGCGGCATTCTTGGTATCGGTCTTTCCGCTGCCGCTTCTGTTTTCTCTCGCGACGGCAGCGCAATGGTGTTGTCTGCTGGTGTAGATTTGTCGTGTTGCCGGGCCGGCTTGCGGCTTCCGATGCATAAAGTAAACCACATTGATGCGCCGGATTTCACGTCTTCAACCCATGTAGCAACTGCAGGTATTCGATGTCGTGCCACTTCCGTCGTGGCTCGGTGTAGCACAACGCTCAGAGAAGAGTCCATATATATCAATTGTTTGGATCCCAGAAACCGAATATTAGCAGTTCATGCAAGCCTTCGCCTTATCGCTACTTCGGCTTCTGCTTCTGTCCGAAATGGGGTGACGACTTGTCTTTTTCTTCTTCTTTTGAAATCGCTGTGCGGACTCGCCGTGGATCCGTTCTGGACAGACCAACTCTCGTCAGTGTAAGAGTCAGGATGGTGTGCAAGGATGCACGCGCGTACGTATAGAACGCTTTAATGAAATAATACCCAAACAAGACAGGGAAAGCAGCAACGTAATGCATCTGGTCATGCATGATTCAAGCAGCGGAATGCTTCATTTTAGACTTTCCAATAGTGGCCCCGTCTCCCTTGAGGTGGATAAATATTATCAATAGCACCACGCCACAAACCATTCTCCCTCTTATAGCGAACTTCTCCCTTCCAATTAACGTGTCATTGCCACGTGGTGCTACATTGAATTGACGCGAGTCAGCGGCGGCACAAACAACTTGCAAGTATTTAGCTGTCCCAAATTCCAGAGCAGCATTGACGGTAAAAACCAACTATTTACCTGACAAGACGCAAGTGATGGACCATTCGCTTGCTGTTGTTGGTCTTCACATCAACCAAAATTTCCAACAAATTGTATCAAACGTCAGCTATAGATTTCTAGCACATATATCTGTATTAACCTGGTCCACATATCGCACAAGGTCTGCGCAGCCAATATTTGTCTTGTCCCTACAATTCGGGCCCGCTGCCTACGTCAACATTATCATATTCCTCCTTCTCTTCCTCTTCATCATTAACCGCAAAGGGGACGAACCGAAAGTCCAAAAAGCTCCGCTTGCCTCCCTCTATATCGACGAGGAATTGTAGACTAAGAACCCCTTGCCCGTCGCCTCGCAAGCTGACCTTGTTCGCAATGCGCATGGCCTCGGTCGAGTTCTTGATAAAGTCAAACTTGTACGACTGCGTCCATTTGTCTCTAATACTGAACGTTTCCAGTAGCTCCCTGCCTCGGGCAAAATCGACATCCGAGCTACCCAAGTCGCCCTTGCCAGTGAAGGATAGGTAAGGGGACGTTTTTGACGTCGTAATCGATAGTTTCATTGGCGCTGTAGGCGAAATTTCTGCCAAAGAATCAAGCAGTGACCGCGATTGCATGATAATCTTGAACCATATGTCGTCTCTATCCAGAGGTATGTCGTCTGTCATCTCGGGTACATATGTTGCGAGGCCAGCTGTGGTTTGAACACCTGATTCCTCTATCATAACTTTGAATGCATCACCTTCTTGCCCGTAAACCAAAGTGCAGGTTCCAGAAATCCCCAGCGTCTGGTTGCTGAATGCGTCTGGGCGATAGTTCCTCAGATTGCTCCGATATGGGTCTTGTTCAGCTTTTTGAGCTCGCGCGGCAACGTCCACAGCGCCAAAGATTTGAAGAATTTCAAGGAAAGATGACAGTGGTATCTGAAAGTTTGGAAGCTCTGGCGGCTCACCATCTTCTGCAGGTGGTAAATTGACAGAGTACGAAGAGAATAGAGATTTATTGAGGAATGCCACTCCTTGAAACATGTTAGTACATGACCTCTACGCAACAGTCGCAGCACTTGCCTTGCATTACTTTCGCGTGATCCGCCGCGAAACGAATACCTTCTTCGGTGATTTGAACGTGAACTTTCGGGGAGAAGTTGATGCACCGTAAAAGCTGGTAAAGCGGACGCGTTGACGTCGCCACGGCGCGTAGGATTGGCTGTTTGTCCGTCATGATGTAATAGCGTTCTCGGCTGTCGGAGACCTAGAGGTTGACGAGCGTAGTAAAGAAAATTGCAGAATTTAAATCAAATATAAGTGGCGCTGAATGGCCTTTTGTTCTTGTGTGTTCCAGCTAATATACAGTGTGTGTCGCTCCGACTTCAATGAGGGCGTGGGGTATCTCAGACGTAGACTCCGACCGCGCAGAACATGTATACAACACCGTATCTAAAAGGGGTCAGCTCATGGATTGTCTAGAGACGAATTGGACGCTTTGCGACATACGCTAATGCCAGAGATGCTGGAATACCGACTGCAAAGACGTTTACTAGTGAACGGTCTGGGATTGTCAGCGATACTGTAGGAATGACACCTCAACTGCCCTGACTCACTCAATGCAAATACACCAGTAGCAATGATTCCCAAAAGAAGTAGTACAAAGCCGACCAAGAATTGGCTGCCCTTGCCGACGGTGGGGAGGAATGGACTGCCAGCAGCAGCTAGCCAGACCTCATGCAGCGATGAATCCATGTAGTATATATTTGTGTAATATGCGAGCTCGGTTTTGATACGAGTACTCGTGAATCTATGCCGCCGCGCGCCGTCGTCCTTTGATGGGAGAGATCAAAGCTTCGATTCGTTAAGTTGTCGCAGGAAGGTGATATGGAGCAGCTCCAGATGCACGATGTGAATGCGTGTCCCGTTGTCGCCAATTAGGACTAGCGCGATTTGGTTCCTGGCGTGGCTCATAACGTAAGCATGTTGACCCACCAGTCGCGAATGCAGCTCCGCAAATGCGACACAGATCAAGTCCAACTTTGAAAGCTCCAGAGTTTAGTAACTCATGTTTACTTCCTCGAGGCAACGGACGCCTGCAAATGTCAGATACCAAGGAAGAGAGTAAGCGTTACAGTTTATGCGCCAGTGCGCCGGTACTAATTCTACATGAGTAGTGAAGCGCAAAGCTGAGGAGGATTTACCCTCCCCTGCAGCCCCGAAGCGCGCCAAGCACAGCGACTCCGAAGAGCCCCAAGACGACGATCAATTAGATGCATCTTTAAGCGCACCAGCTGCCGACGAGGCAGGGGTCGACGACGGAGTTGAAGATGGCGTAGATGAAAAGGACGACAAAGACGATGATGGAGATGGAGACAATGACGACGAAGACAAGGACGAGGAGAAGGATGAAGACCCAAATGTCAAGTCAGAAGACGGCGTCGACTCAAAGACGGAAGACTTTTCAGCTCCTGCACTGAAGCGCATTCCATTCCCCGACAAGGTAAGCTTCTTGTACTGCCTTTTCTCATGCTTCTCTCGCTAACAAACGTTTCCAATGCAGCCGGGCGTTATTGAAGAGCGAAACAACGAAATCGAATTTCGGGTAGTCAACAACGACGGAGGTCGCGAATCACTGATCGTTCTGACCGGTCTCAAGTGTTTGTTTCAGAAGCAGTTGCCTAAGATGCCCAAGGACTACATTGCGCGGCTAGTCTACGATCGAACTCACTTGTCGATAGCAATCGTCAAGAAGCCACTCGAGGTAGTAGGCGGTGTCACATTTCGTCCGTTCAAGGGTCGTCGTTTTGCGGAAATCGTCTTCTTCGCCATCAGCACAGATCAGCAGGTCAAGGGCTATGGTGCGCATCTAATGTGTCACTTGAAGGACTACGTCAAGGCCACCAGCGATGTCATGTACTTCCTCACCTATGCCGATAACTACGCCATTGGCTACTTCAAAAAGCAAGGCTTCACAAAGGAGATTACGCTTGACCGGAGCGTCTGGATGGGCTACATCAAAGACTACGAAGGCGGCACCATTATGCAGTGCTCCATGCTCCCGCGCATCCGCTACTTGGAAGTCGGGCGACTGCTGCTCAAGCAAAAGGAGTGCGTCCAGGCCAAGATTCGAGCCTACTCCAAGTCGCACAACGTGCACCCCCCGCCCAAGGAGTGGAGGCACGGCATCAAGGAGATCAACCCGCTCGACATTCCCGCCATCCGCGCCTCGGGCTGGTCACCGGACATGGACGAGCTCGCGCGCCAGCCGCGGCACGGCCCCAACTACAATCAGCTGCTGCACCTGCTCAATGACCTGCAGAACCACAACTCGGCATGGCCCTTTTTGGTGCCCGTCAACCGCGACGACGTGGCCGACTACTACGACGTGATCAAGGAGCCCATGGACTTTAGCACCATGGAGAGCAAGCTCGAGGCGGACCAGTACCCGACCCCCGAGGAGTTTATCAAAGACGCGACGCTCGTCTTTGGCAACTGCCGAAAGTACAATAATGAGAGCACGCCGTACGCCAAGTCGGCCACCAAGCTGGAAAAGTTCATGTGGCAGCAGCTCAAGGCCGTGCCTGAGTGGTCGCATCTGGAACCGGAAAAGTAAAAGGGCCATGCTGCGCACGCCACAATTTTATTCTAAGTTTTTCCAGACGCTACACTTTTTTTTTTCGGTGTTTGTTCTTGTTGCACCACCTTGTATCAATCTTTCTTCAACGACCAACTGTCGAGATCAGACGAAATCAGCTTTCACAGCGTTGGAACAGAGCACGTCAGACGCTTACCGCTAGGTTGCCGCTTTCAGAAAGACGGCCCAGTGTCGGCAAGCTGCAACACCAATCTGTTTTGTTGTCGAGCTTTTTGCATTTACTGCGTGATGTTTTTTTTTTTTTTTTTTTTTCAACTTCTTGGGGGAATTCAGGGATCCGGGGGCGGTTTACATGATTTTACTTGACATGATTAGCGGGCGTTGTTACCTACCAAAGAGCGCGAACGGTGGAGTTATCGAAGTTTACACTTTTGGATGATGGTTGGATGGCATGGATGGATGGCAATTAAGTTAGGAAATTCAAACATTTGATCAACTTGCGTGCCTGCGTGCCAAGTTCTTGCTGCGACTATCCGGGGCCGTAAGCCGGCCCGTGCTTCTGGGGTCACCTGAATGCTGATCAAGCACGCATCGAGGTACCTGTTTGAGGCGAATACACGGGGGCAGATGCGCGTTCGGGTCAGCGTATGTCATGTGTGTGAGGCAAACATTTCTTGTATTTGTCTGAAGGAATCCATACATTCCAGATGAATGGTGAAGAAAAAAAAGAAAAAAAGGAGCAGATAAGCTGCAAGTAGACCAGAAAAAAAATGTCTAAAAATCGTCCGAAATTTTTGGCTCGCTTCTTCCAGGACGGAAGCAAAGGTCCAGAAAAGAATTGAATCGCTGTAAACAAAATAAAAGGAAGGGTCATTATCCCAAGGCTGCGGCAATGTGTCCCATCGACTCCAAAAACGTCCCAATAATCAAAATAAGAAACCCGAGTGAATGCACTCATTGCTAGTGGAAGCTCCATTCTCATCCGTCATGACCAGCCGCGTAATATATGGTCTTTGCTTGGTGTCCCTCAAGCATTCTTTGGCGTGTTTTGTAATTTTTTTCCTTCTTTGGCCATCAAGCTCACTGCTTAAGCACTAGGGTTGGCTGTGCGAGAGGCATTAACCTGGCCGCCAAAGTTCCAGCCCATGGCGGAGCGCGGGGTGGCCGCCGTCAGCTGGCGGCTGAGGGCGTTAGGCGTAGCCGCACGCCCGGGACGAGCAGGGTCGTTGCGGGCAGAGATCGAGGTCTCGCCACGAATGACCTCGCGGAGCATGGGCTGGAGGAACTCTGGGATGTCGTCCCACTGGCCGCCGCGGGCGAGATCGAGCATACCGTGGGGAACGAGGGCGGCGGTGCGAGTCAAGGGTGCGGTGCGACCGCCGGCAGCGGACTCGGTCATTTGCTCGGTGACGATGGCGAGCTCGCCCGACTCAATGGCCGTCTTGAGCCACTCCTCCCAGGCCTCGTCAAGGACGGCGGAGCTGTCTCCGGCATCGCGGCGGGCGGCCTGGGTGCGGAGGCGAGCGTTGAGCTCGACGCCGACGCTCTCGAGCTCATCCTCGCTCGATTCCTCGTCTTCATCGTCATCCTCATCGGCGGGTTGGTAGGGCGGAGTGGACATGCCGCTGCTGATGGGGCTGGAGCTGAAGGTCGGGCTGGAGGCGGCGTCGATGTCAATATCGGTGGACGGTCTCACCCAGACGGCGGGCTCATCCCAGGTCGGGAAGCCATCGGCGGTGGTATCGCGGATAGCGATGCCCTGCTCCTTTTCGAACTTCTCCTTGGCCCACTTGGTGCCCTCCCATTTGGTCAGGCCGGCAATCTCGAAGCGCGTCAGGCCAAGGGCGTCAAAGGCGCGGAAGAGGCGGCGATGCCATGGCCAGCGGCTCAGACGCATGCGGTGTGTAGGGTGGACGTAGTCGAGGCCTGGGTATTTGGCCTCTTGCGTGTCGATGTGGCCGTAAAAGGAATGCGTTTCCTGACGAACCTCAGGGATGAGGGAGCGCTGGAGGAAGGACTGGAAGTTTTGGGGGTCCGAGACCTTGGGACGGGGGAAGAGCTGATCGTAGACGATCTCTTCAATCGGGCGGCCCATCATCTTGGCGATGTTGTTGCTCACCGTGAGCGGGTGTATCCGTGGTGTTAGGTTGGTGTATCGACTCTCGTTCAGGGGGGAATCGGGCTGGTGTCGGAAACGCGCTTGTTTGAAGGAGATGGGATGAGAGTCGAGGGGTAAGTAGAATAGTAGAAGAGCGGAAAGAAGTAGCGCGGAAAGCTGAAGAGAAAGAAGAGCAGATGTGATGCACAGAAAAAACGATAAAAATGTAAAAGTAGCTTGGCGGGCGAATCCAGGGTTATGAAGGCGTGGGATGGGCTGGACTGCCTGGGCTGACTTGAGTGACTTGAGTGACTAGGGGCGTATTTATGAGGGCAAAAAGAAGGGGGTGTGGACAGGAGAGAAGAGGACAGGGACAGGACAGGGACAGGAACAGCCACTGTGGGTCCATGAAGAAGGTGCTTCCACTTTTTTCGAGGATGCACATGGGCTCGATCTGGGTGGGCAAATGGCTCTTTTCTTCTCTCCCATTCTCTCGCTGATGGACTAGACCATCCTACGGCCGACCGCGTTGCAGCCACCATGGGCACAGACGGCCAGGCAACCGGGCAATTTGTAAAGATGCTTGACCGAAAGACCCAGGACTATGACAATTGGTGATGCTGGGCAACCGCTGGGAGGGATGGGACGATTAGTTGGCCGCGTTATCGAGGTCTACATATCGGTTATTCTTCATTCGGCCCCCCTTATTCCCCTCACAAGCCCTATTCGCCTCTTTGACGCTTCTTGGCAATGCAATTGCCGCCTGTAACAGGGCCTCGGAGCAAAAGAGGGGAAAATGACAAGCAAAAGGGACAAGGGCAGAGACTACAGGGCTATTCGTACTGCGACACCCGCCCATCGAGCCCACGCCCCTGATGATCCAACTGTGCACTAATTGGCTAGCGCGAGGCAACTCGATGCGCGTTTGCTCAGAGCAGAGTAACACGGCTTGCACGAGTGACACTCATTGGACTGTCGCGAGCTTCCAGCGTTGCCTCTTTACTAAGAATGGGTGGTTCCCGCTAGAACTGCGCAATCATGGCGACGCGCCGCAAAAACAGCATGCCCGGGGCGGCTCAGGGCAAACGTTGAATAAAGAGATCAGCGGATTGTGGGCATTAAATTGCAAGGCGCGCTGGTGATTGCCAAATCTCTCGCTCAGGGCCATGGCGGGTGCGTGCGGTCGGCCCGTACACCCTATGAACGGACGGGGGAGGCGCTCGGTGGCAAAGGTGGTTCGGTCGCATGCTGCATTGCTGAGTAGAAGGGGTGTGTGTGCCTGTGGCTTTTTTTTTTCCTTCTCAAATTGAGGGGAGAGGGGAAAGTTTCTAGCGTGTCCGCCAGCATCCTGTCATGATAAGCTGACATGCGCGAGGCCAGCTTGAAAAGTATCCATGGAAGGGCTACAACTACCATGAGGAAGAGCATGGGCTTGTGAGACATTCGGTACAGGTGCTATTTCCTGCCCCTTGCAGCTCTGTGCATCATCACAGAGAGCAAACAAGAGACGATCTCAGACATGTGCACTCTTTCTCGGTCCCGATGGATCTGGGAACGCAGACGCTCATTCGCTGCTTCCGCGTTGCTCATGTCTCATGTCGCCAAATGTCACATACGCAACCAAAAGACGACGCGCTGAAAATGCGTAACTCTTTCCTCGCCACAGCACCAAGCCTGTCTGGAGAAGGGCTTGCTCTAGAAACACGCCGCCTCCGCCGCCTACTGGGGCCGTTGATGTCCATGGGCCACCGAGCCCAGCTTTCCAATCTTTATTCCATCCCTGCTTTCCACGTTAATTACTCGTTCTGTGCAGAAATGGGACCCCCCATCCGTGACCAAAACCGGGGTGCGGAGAGAAAGGCAATACTACCGTGCTGTGCTCCGTAGTAAGCCTCAGCACGAACCAGTCTCCTTTTATTAGTCGAGGAATTGAAGAGCAAGAACGCAAAAAAGGAAGCTGCAGCAACAGTGGTGGGCTCAGGGCAGAGGCTCGAAGACGTGATCGCTGAGGGTCGAGTGTGTAGCATGCGGTTGGTAAGCGACGCTGTCTATGGAGGCGAGTAAGCACTGCTCGGCATGGTGGGTGCCGTAACGGAGGGAATTGTGACAGCGGCCACCAGATGCAGACTAGGAAGCTGGTTCGTCTGACAATGACTATCGATACGAGAAGCGCGATGCAAACCCATTTGCATGAAAAGTCGTATTCTACGGTATCCGAGGGGGAAATCATGAAGCCCCATGTCGAAGAGTACAAAAGCGCAAACCCAGCAAAGCAATAAAAAGCCGCCCACTGCCGGCCGCAAAACTTGTCCCATTGCAAGATGCTCTCTGACTTTCTGTCAATCGAGCCTTTTGCTTTCATCCTTTTCTCTTCTGTGCCTTGATCTTTTCCAAACGCCATGCCCTTTTGGTCTAATACAGGCAATGAACGCCGCATCATCAGAGAAGCCATGCTTATAGAAAAGTTTCCCGGGTCTCGCCCCTAACCCACCACGGTGGAGAGTACGTATTTCGCCTAATAAGTAGGTAGGCCAAGGCGGTTTCGGCAACCATCTTTTGCCTTTCCCAATTGGGTTACCACATCGCCGCGCGGGAAACCCCCTGCAAATTCTTGGCGATGCCACGGCTCTGGTCCTATAACCTTTTACGGGTAACAAATGCCGAAACTTGTACCTCGATATCTGATTATTGTGCTAAGAAATACTTACTCCCACCAAAAAAAAAAGAAGAAGAAAAAGAAAAAGAAAAAAACAAGGCTGTTGCCAGCATCAGCGTCTTCTTCAACTTGACCACCGGCCAGCAGGTTCCATAATAATAATACTCAACTGCTGCATGCTGTAAAGAAGATTGCCTGATATCGGAGCAACTTTTTTCTGCATAACCCTGACCTAATCAAGCATAGTCTGCCGTTCTACTAGAGTCTGTAAACGGTGTAACCAGAAAAATTCCGAATGGCCAAAGAGCGCCGCCGCCGCCGCCGCCGCACACTGAGAGGTATCGACAAATCACGAGCGTGACCGTCCCCATGGCCATCTCGCCCTTGTCTCTTCTTCCTCTCCTCTTCTTCCGACAGCCGTTGCCCATCAATTTTTCGGCGACGCCGAGCGAGGGCCAGTCGGGCCCCTCATCGTCCAAAACCGTCCTTCGTGGGGCCCTGATGCGGGTGAAGCTTCACAAGCTCCCCCGGCAAGTACTCCTCTGCAAAATAAGCTTCTCTGCAAGTATTTCTGTGTAACATGGGTTGCCTACAGAAAAGAGACTCCCCTCTTTCGACAGGGTAAGCCCGGTAAGCTGGATGGGGGTGGTGGATGTTCCGTCGCATCCTTGGTCTGGGGAGCTCCATTTCCAGGCAGCCATGGCCTCTAGAAGGCATCGTGATATTCTTTTTGCATCATTCTCGCTTTCACAACATTTCTACTTGAAACTTATCTCTGGCGTGCACCGTTGCTACCCATCACAAGTCACCCGTGTTCACCCGCGTTGGTCGCAAACCCCCCTCCCTCCCCTATGATGTAGATCTAGAACACTGCAGTCCACAACGCAACTGCCATATGTGAAAACGGCCATGTTCTAATCTTTACCTTATTCAGCTTCTCATCTCCAGATTCCCATATTGGTCTCAAATCTCACCATCACAGCAGCTCCAGGCGGAATCCGACATCTGCTAACCCGGCCGAAGCCCCGGACTTGGCAGCCAACGGCCCTAAAACCAACCTCCGTGAGCCCTTGTCCTCTTTTCAGACGGGTCCAATCCCCAAAAAACACCAGTGAGCCTTTTCTAGCGCATGTAGTCAGAAAATAGTTTCTTTTTCCAAGGCCCCCCCCTTTTCGAAATTCTATTCGGCCTTCCATGCCACGAGTTTTCCCCATCATCTGGGTCGGTGTGGCGTGTGCATAACACGAAGTAGGGCCGGGGAACGTGGTTTCTGACAGCCTGGGGGGGGGGGGGGGGGGGGGGGGGGGGGGGGGGGGGGGGGGGGGGGGGGGGGGG
>JAPFRM010000453.1:0-30022 GCA_030778325.1 Beauveria medogensis
CCCCCCCCCCCCCCCCAAACCAACTTTAGAGGTCAACGTCTCGAGTATTGTTTTTTCTTTCCCCTTGTTGCTCTCGTGTTGTAGGAATGCTCCTTTTAGCTCGGGTAGACATGGCAGAGTACAAAGAAGTATAAGCACACCACGCAAAGAGAGAGCATGTGCATAAACTCCGGTAGGTGCAGACCAGTGTTGCTTTGGGCAGACTCTGTTGGTGAGTTCGTTGACTTGGCGTCCTCTCTCCACCTTGTCCTTTTATATGTCTTCCTGCTGTGCATCGTATTGCTGTCTCAAAGTATGGGTCTCCATTGAAGTCTAACAATATAGAATCATCTTGCAGCTAGGTCATCGGCTTCAAGTGGAGAAATGCATTCATTATTTCCAGGTCTCGCTGCTGTTGCAAAAGACAAACTATAAATCCATTACATCGTATATCATCGCTTTCGCTGTCATTAAATCATTGCGTCTCAGCTATATGCTGGCTCGGGATACCGTCTTGAAAAGGACGTCCCGTTGAGAGGTGGTGTGGCGAGGGTCTCCTCGGGAGGTGATCTCCGCTCCCTTTCCCTATCCCACTTTTTGCGTTCTTCCTTGAGACGATCTCGGTCACGCAGATCCCAATTGTCCTGATCCCTCCGTCTGTCCACATCTGCGTGGCTGCTGGTGCGCCTGTAGACGTCGGGGCGACGCTGGCGGTCACGATATATGCCAGCGTCTCTATCCTCGTCCCGGTCTGCTTCATCCCGGAAACGGCCACCGTCGCGGAGCCTATCACGATCCCGCTCGCGCTCGTCGGGCCGTCTGCGCCGTCTCGGAAAGTCGTCCAAGGGGCCAAGATCTGAATCGTTTTCCGAGTCCAGATCCGAGTGGCTGCGATTAAGACGACTGGGACGGACTTGTTCTCGGCTCTTTCGTTGACGAAGATGTTCGCTGCTATTTTGATTTCGGGAGCTAGGTCGCGACGTAAGACTGTTTGGTAATATGCTCGATACTGTTTCGCTCAGTTTACTCCGCAGAGATCCTAGAGGGCTAGGTCCAGCCCGTCTTCTCAGATCGCTCTCTGGCCGATGAGGACGCGATGAGCTCGACCCACTGCCGTGACCCGAGTCGGGTGGGCTAAAACGACGAATTCCCGGAGTTGGTGAGGCTGCATGTCGGCGTTTACCTCTTGGAGCAACATGTTCGGCATCTATATCCTCGTCAGAGGAATAGTGGCGAGGGTGACTATGTCTTCTGCTAGCTGTCGGGCGTCGCGGCTCTCTTGGATCCGAATAAGCCTCGTCGTAGGCGTAACGCTCTTCTGGTTCTGCGTCTTTTGATGGCGCGGCAATATCGGGGAAACTTCGTCGTCTGACTCGATCGTTGAAGCTGCGGTTATTCCTAGCAGGTTTCTCGGGCGAGCGGCTGGAGTGACCATGCTTGGGCGGGCGCCCATTCGCAGCCACGTTGACGTAGCTGAAAGGTCTGCCGAAGTAGTCGGCATCGTTTGTCCGAGGGCGCGTGGTGCCGGCTGATGATTGATTTCTGGAATGGCCTGGGGCAAACTTGGCATCGACAGGATCCGTAGGCTCCTGATTGCGTGTTGGCTGTCTGGTTGGGCGAGCAGGCCGCCCAGCAGCCTCGCGCGTCAACCTCTCGCCACAAGCCTTGTGCCATAGGTCTACTTCCTGGTCTGCCGCGGAGGGGAAAACGTCGGTAGGTAAATCGGCGGGGAAGCACTCGCCAGTCTCTGGATGTCGCAAATTCCAGTTCTTGACGGCAAATTGTAAGAACGGCACGTGCTCCTCGGGGCCGAGCAGAATTTCGACAGACTCCCATCGGCAGAAGCCTCGCGGCGTCAAGGCGGGTATCGACGGAGGTGCAAAGTCGTTGTCGGTGGGTTGCAGTGTGTGTTGGCATCCGGTGACCTGCCAAATGTATGATATTGAAGAGTCGGGCATGTCTACAAAGATGGCTAGGGCGAGTAGCAGGTTAGCGGTTGGGTGTACGGAGGGGTATCGGGACGGAATGGCACTAACAATCATAGTCGCCGCCGACAGACTTGTAAAAGGCGGCGAGTTTTTTGGGGGTAAGTTGTAGTTCATTTCGATCGCCGACGTTGAGCAACTGCGACGTTTTCTGTTAGCACTCTGGGCGCATAGACATGGTTCGTGGCGGCCATGGCTGCATCGCCTTGCGTTGCGATGACAGACCGGGCAAAGACAAGCGGTGAGTGGGGTGTTTGCTGGCTTACGATGTGGAGGGAAATGGCTCGGAGGAGGGCGTCGAGCTGCTTTGTCGGCCGCTTGTCGCTCTCAAACATGTAGCAGTACTGGAGCGCAGATCCGGGGGTGGCGCCGCCGCTCGGGGGCGAGGCCATGGTATTCGAATGGCGATGCAGTCGACTGCAGCGGTTGACAGAAGACGTCGAGGATGGGTGCGGAGAGAGTGGAGGAGGTGGTAACGGTAGTGGTGGTGGGGGATTGCCGCCTAATAATAGGTAGGTTGGTTGGTTGGTAGGTGACGAGAAGCTGTAGTGGGCCGGCGGTTGCGAGACTGGTGGTGTGGCGGAATCCCAGCAAGGCCTTGGCGGGGAAATCCAAGGTGTAACAGGAAAAAAGAAAAGAATAATGGTGGTATGTTTGTTTTCTCGAGAAAGAGAGGAGGGCAGGTCCGTCTTTTTACTATTTGCTCGTACCTTGGTAGATACCTAGGGAGGCAGGCAAGCATCGGGGCTGCCAGCGCATCATGAGCATGAGCCAGGCTGCCAAGTTGACCAAGCCAGGTGCCTTGTCAACCTGGTCATGGTGCTGGTCGTGGTGCTTGGGCCAGACCAGCTGACCGCGACAGGGGGAGTTGCGAGCTTGCGAGCTTGTCCCGGGCCCTTCAACGGTTGTTCCCGCGACTGGGTTCCTTTGAGCCCCTCACAATCCCTCTGAATAGGTAATGGCTTGCGGCAAGCCCGTCACAGCTTGCGTCCCAGCCTGCGTCAACGCTCCCGATGTCCTGCGGCAGCCCGCCATCCACTGCGACATACGGAGATGCACAGACGGAAATATATATTAAAAGCCTGCGCCGTTAACAATCAATATCATCCGTATTATTTAGCTCACTCCGGAGTTGTCTCACCCCGGAGTTGTACTTTTTTTCCCAAAGGCTCGGAAGGAAAATCCACGGCTCGCCATGGTCGCAGTCCATCACGGCCACTTTGTCCTGCGCGTGCATAGTTACTCATGGACTAGATGTACCTCAAAAGGTTGAGTAATAATGCTTTCGACTCCCACTTGTTAGATCACCAGATAAAGCCCACCAAGACAGCCTCGCCGACTTGACGGGCCAACTTGGTCCCCATTTAATCTTGATACCTAAAAGCCACCGTACTCTGCAAGACATTTACTACCTACTATTTATTAGTGTAGGCACAGCTGGCCCACACTCTACCTACCTAGCAGTTGGGCATATCGTCCAAGTCACCAGACACCATGACTGTGTGGCTCACCGCGCTCACAGACAACGCATTCGCTTTTTTTCATGCTTGCCGTAAAGTGGTTCGATGGAATCGACAAGATGCGTCACAGTCTTTCCACGCATTCCTGCACCCGCACCACCCAACGGGTGAACGCGGCTCGCCTACCGGGTAGGGTTGCTATTTTGTGTCTTGACCGAGTCGCGTCAACACATGCCAGAGCGCATTTTCTTTTCTTCCCCCCCACCTCTTCCCCTGATGACAGACAACCTAAATAACCGCAACTTGTCCAAAACTGGCCACCGCCGTAAACTAAGCGACCCCGGATTATTTCGACAACCAAGAAAATAAGGGACGTCAATCAATTTTTTTCTTCTGCTCTCCTGCATTCGCAAATCACGCCATTCATTCATCACCCCATCTTCTCTTCTACCCTCGTTCCCTTGTCCATTTACATTGTACAGCCTCTTTAGTAATTTTCGCTCCTACCAACAGCCTCACACACACACACACACACCATGGACGCCCTCCGCTCCGCCCTCCAGCCCATCACCCACAACCTCCCCGGCCCGATCCGCGACCTCGGCGTCTCCATCGTCGGCGAGGAGTGCTACAAGGCCATCCTCCTCGACCTCGACCTCGAAAACACGGCTTGTCTCAAGCTCGGCGTCTCCAAGGGCCTGGGCATCGGCATCATCGGCGCATCCTCCATCGTCAAGGTCCCTCAGATCCTCAAGCTTGTCAGCGCCCGCTCCGCCGACGGCGTCAGCTTCCTCTCCTACGTCCTCGAGACGAGCGCCTACCTCATCACCCTCGCCTACAACTTTCGCAACGGCTTTCCCTTTAGCACCTACGGCGAGACCGCCCTCATCCTCGCCCAAAACGTCGTCATCTCCGTCCTCCTCCTCAACTACAGCAACCGCGCCGCCCTCGCCGCCGTCTTTGTCGCTGTCCTTGGCGGTGCTGCCGGCGCCCTCTTTACTGATGGCGTTCTCGACCTGAAGCTCCTCAGCTACCTTCAAGCGGGTGCTGGCGTCCTCGGTGTCGCCAGCAAGCTCCCGCAGATCCTTGCCATTGCCCAGCAAGGCGGCACTGGCCAGCTCAGCGCCTTTACCGTACGTACCCGGCGTGTTCCATGCCCTCTCGACAGATTCGCACAGCTAACATGTATTGTTGAATCAGGTCTTCAACTACCTCGCCGGCTCCCTCTCCCGAATCTTTACAACCCTTCAAGAGGTTGACGACAAGCTCATCCTCTACGGCTTCATCTCGGGCTTTGTTCTCAACGCCATTCTTGCCGCCCAGATGATCTACTACTGGAACGCCCCCTCGGAAAAGGCAAGAGGCAAGCGCAAGGCTGCTCCTGTCAAGGCTGCTCCCGCCGAGGCCAAGTCCTCTGCCACCCCCACCAAGAAGAGCCCGACCACTCGTCGCCGCGGCTAGACCTTCAATGTCTCCTGACAGGACTCACTTTAGCTCATACCATACTATAATTAATTGTTAATACATTTAATGTATCCCTGTGCGCCACATCTACCTGTGCTGAATTGCGCTTCATTGGGTTGGCTAGACTCAGTCGCGGCCCGAGGCTGCCTCCTCGATGCAGCACGCCAGCCTGTTTGGCGGAATTCATGGCGTCGGCTTAACATGATGTCATGTCATGTCACTTCCATACTGAGAATCTACGTTGGGAGGAACCAAGAGTGATACTCATTCGGTAATCGGCCGTGTGCCACTGAGATAATTTATTGCATAGAAATAGTTGATCATCATCATCCTGTCAGAACGGCTCAATAAATGCAAGGCATATCAGTGGTAGCCGAAAAGATGGAGATTCTGACCGGTTGACCGCCGGCTGGATGTTGCTTTGGCGAGTAGGCTTGTACCAAGTATGATGACACACGACTGCACGTAGACTTTCCTGCACACCGACCTGCGTATTGTGCTTCCCAAGGCCTATTTGTGCGCCATGTGCGTTGCGACCAGCGACCTTTCCTTACTTTTTACCGCCACTTGAGATGAGACCTTGCCTAGAGCGATGCATGAAGTGTAGTCGAGCGATTGAGCACCTCCACCATCAAGGTTGGTCCATGTGCATCGGATCTATGGTGGTATCCGGGGCCGCAGTCGGCCGAGATCTTATATTCCAGAACCGATGGAGCGATTGCTGATTGTCATCTTGTCTCTGCTGGGGCTGCTCCAGCTCTGGAGGAGCTTCGGCCTCGGGGCAGGGCGAGGGAGGATCTTGATGTTGCTGCTGTTGCGCGGTGTATAGTAGTTCTAGTGTGTGCTCTGCGCCGAGAGTTTAGCGGATTGTGAAACTCAATGTACGTGATTCTGGACAAAGGTTGGGGTGGCCAGAAACACAGCAGTGGCCGACTCACGATGGATTTCTGCCTGCGAGGGCCTATTGTCGCGGAATCGCTTGAGTGTGCGGCTGTTGAGATGCAATGGGCTGTTGAGCCCCATGCGTGGCGTAAAGTCAATCATTGAGGAACCATTGCTCGGAGGCGAGCTAAATGTCAAAGTCAAAGACAGCGGCGATGAGGCAAGCTCGGATGATGATCTCTTGCGCTTGAGAGTCATATTGTATGGTGTCGTTGCGTAGATGTCGCGTGGGTTTGATGTCTCGTGAACGTGGGTAATGGTGGCGCGATTATTGTGTGTATAGATTAAACAATTGAGTGAATAAGTATGTTGTAGCCCAAATATTCAAAAGGGCAAATGTAATAAAAAGAGACTATGATGGTGATGGGAGATGAATCGAAAAGGCTCGTGCCAGAAACGACGAGGTTGAACCTTGGTCGTGACGGGGGCAGCCACCCGCGTAAAGAGGCTCCACCTCAAGACGCGACGACGCTAGCTAATAAATATGCCCTGGCATCCTGTCAACGGCAAAGAGTTGTAAATTACCAAAGTTGGAAAAAAAAAAAAAGCATTTGGTTAATTTGAATCTGCACGTCTAACCTTGTACATTATCTTGCTTCGAAACCATCTTTGGCGCAGGAGAGTTTACGTGTGTTTTTGAGTTGGCTTTTGTAATGGAGGGTTGCATGTCGAGGAGCCTTGAATGGGAGGGACATTTGAAGGCACAGTTGCTCCATGTTGAAAAAAGAGCATCGATTCTAATTAAATTATCCTTTGTCAAACTTTGTCCTATCTAGGCAATAGTGCAATAGCCGTACACTCTCA
Organism: Beauveria medogensis; assembly: GCA_030778325.1. Taxonomy (NCBI): domain Eukaryota; kingdom Fungi; phylum Ascomycota; class Sordariomycetes; order Hypocreales; family Cordycipitaceae; genus Beauveria; species Beauveria medogensis. The sequence goes on from JAPFRM010000453.1 coordinate 6,635, forward strand.
GGTCAAGCTCCGGAAATGTCTCTGATCCTTTAATGAAGTTAATAAAGTGCCTGCACCCGTCACAGTTGGGCTTGTTCGTAATGATTGCCGCCTCCTTCAGTCCGTGCTCTGGCATGATTAGATACAGCCTGCCGAATTGGCGTGACTTTATCTCGTCAGAATTCCGCATGTGCAAGTCTGCCGCACTCTCCTCAAGCCCGTCCATCTGGTCCGGCAATATCATTTCATCCCTCCTGAACCAGTGCCGATCGATCAAGTATGCGATAAGTTGTTTCTCTGCATGGCTTGCCTCATACCGGCCGACGTGGACGCCGTCGTAAAAGCTTGGCTGCAGTTTCACATCGAGTCTCCGACTCAAGCTTAGCACTTTAGCTGTCCATTTTTTCCCTGAGATGAAAAGCTTGTCGCTTTCATCGTCATGGCCCCAACCGCTCATCGCATACACATCAGGGAGGTTTGGACCGCGATGTAATACTGCGGTAGTTTTCCGCTGATCGAAAATACTGTAGTACCTCGTGAACGAAAAGACTTCCGAGACCCCTTTGTCTTTCCTAAACGCGACCCCTTGTAACGCAAGGTGCGCAGGCCCGGTGGAATCCTTGAACATTCTACCGCGGAGTAGATGGCGAATATCATCACGATCACAATCTCTCGCGTATGTATCTTCCTTGATGAGGGGCTCACAGGCAGCGCCTCCAACGCGCCTTGTCCGAATCCAGGCGTTGTTCCTGGTGTTCTCGGCAAGATCTTCTGCGGTTTTTGAGCGACCATCATGAATGCATTCAAGAAATTCATTCGCTCCACTGTCTAAGAGGATTCGTGCATTCTCTAGACGTCCCCAAAAGGCCGCTTCCATGAGTGGAGTGCAACCGTTGACGTCTTGTGCGTCCATGTTGGCACCTTTGGTAACGAGGAGACGAACAATCTCAGGATACTGTCCCTGGGCTGCTATGTGTAGAGCCGTTGTTCCATACGTGAATTGATCGAGCTCGAGGGACCCTGTTCCGTCATTCTCACTAGCAGACTGCTTGCGGTGCGATCCCGAGTAAACCCCATGTAGCAGAAGAGCAGCGTCCGAGGACGATTCGAGGAAGTTTTTGACAAATTCCACGTCACCTTGTATCATCCTGAAGCATACAATATCAATCGGACAAATAGTGGCGTCCTGTCCCATCTTTCTCTCCTTTGCGTCCTCCCAGACCAGTGACTCCTCCATCGTGGCTGACCAATTCTGCTTTTTCTCGATTACCTTTTGAAAAGCCTTCCGCAGGTCTTCTACGCGAGCATCACTAAGGAGGCCTTTTTGATATTCCAAACCGCGTTTAGTGATGTACCGGCAGTTCTCCTTGTCGATCTCGTAGCCTATGTCACCCGGACCAACTGGGTAGTCAATGCTGTAAGTCGCTGTGTCGCAGTGCGAAGGTCGGCAAGGAGCGTCTCCAAACTGATGGTGATACTCCCCAGAGAATTGGTGACAATGAGATCTAGAACACCACGGGCAGAGGACATACACACTCTCGGGATCCCACCACAATACCTCAGCTCGCCTGCGCTCCCCAATGTTTGTCATATTCGCCATGTTGAATCGTCAAAGCTTTCAGAAGATGAACCATGCAAGAAAAAGTGAACAGAAAGAGTGTGGTTTCCCTGAACCTGCAGAGGTGGTGCAAGACTGAGCTTCTCCTTCCTCACTTTGGGCTCAGCCGAGTCCAATGTACGTACCCATCACACAGAGCCAGATGCAGCCTGGAAACCATTGCCACGTGCTGCGCAGCGCAGCTTGCAATTGAAATAAATTCATGACAAAATTCTTCCCTCGAATGAGCTCACAAGCTCGGCGCGCGAAACTTGGTCACACGCCGAAGCGCCAACAAGAAGGGCCGCTGGTGCCTACACTGCAGGGTCGCGGCAAGACAATTTGAAAGCGAGACGTCGCAAACGATCAGAGCGCTGCGATGGGCCTGTTATAATTTCCTATCATCGCCTAGTACAGTGGCTCCTGGGAGCTTTGCATCAAGGCTACTTTGTAGGGAGCCGCTTTCGTCACCTCCGGGGTTCGGCGCTCCGGACGCATCCACCGCCGGAGCTCTGGGCCCTTAAATCCGGGTTGCGTCCATGTGCCCTACAACTAGGCTTCAAAACCTTCTATGTTATTAGTATTATCCTTATACTTTTTTCTTCTCCCTCTTTTCTTTCTCTATTTATTTCCTTTTTTTTTCCACTTTTCCGTTTCCGAATCACATCTCGAGCAGAAAAGGTCATCACAAATCTACACCATGAAGCTCATCGTCGTCGGTGCCACGGGCCTCATCGGCACCGAAGTCATCCGTCAAGCCCTCTTGCACAAGTCCGTCACCTCAGTCGTCGCCCTCGGCCGCCGTCCCACCCCGCCACCCGAGAGCGTCCCTGCCGGGCTGGCGCTTGAAAAGTTTCAGTCGGTGACTCTCGAAGACTTTACCAACTACACAGAGCATGTCAAGAGCCAGCTCTCCGGCGCCGACGCCTGCATTTGGCATGTTACTCTTCGCCCTACTTTCGTACCTCTAATCGCTCTCTCTGACAAGTATGCTCTTTCCTAGGCTTCTGGCTATTACGCCGACCGCGTCCAAGACGATGGATTTCGAGGCGGTCAAGACAGTCTGCGTCGACTACGTCTTGAAAGGCTTCGACACGCTGAAGCAGCTGCCCCGGCCCAAAGGCGGCAAGCCCTTGCGCTTTGTCTATGCCAGCGGCGCCAAAGCAGAGCGGGACCAGACCAAGAAGCCCTGGATTCTCGGCGACTATACCCTGATGCGAGTAAGCGACCATTTGTACATACGTTCGGCGACTTTCCCACTGACCCAAGAAAAAAACAAGGGCCGCATCGAAACACAGCTACTCGACGCCACCACGGAATCTGGCGGCGTCATGGAGACGTGCCTCCTCCGCATCGGCCTTGTCAAGTCGCCTGAGAGAATGGGCTACATCACCGGCATGCTGGCCAATGCCGCCGCGGGCATAATTGGCCTTCCCCTGATTGACATTCGCGAGATTGGCGGTGCGGCGGTCAGCGCGGCGGTGCACGGCTTTGACAAGGACACGCTGGACAATGACGAGCTCATCGCCAAGGGCCGGAAAGAGCTTAGGGAGATTGGCGAGGAGCCTAGCACATAGAGATACTTTCTTGCCGTCTTTATACATTGAAAGACCTCATGAAACTTGCATGGTAGCATGTTTGGTCCTCGTAGAATCCGTATAACAATCTGTCCCACGCCGCCCTCGCCGGAGTAGGCGTCGCGTTTAGGGGGTTTAATGAACGCGTAGCTGCGAGACATTTCGGTAATTGGATTAATGTTTATATATGCATAAAATTGTGAAGCGTATTATATGTGTCTGATCATTCACCACGTACGTTTTTGCGTAATGCTGAGATGCTGACATGGCAGACGCACAACCATGGCGCGCCGATCCGAGCCTGCTGGCTCAACAGCACGCTGCACAGTCACATATACAGCAGCACGGGAAACACTGCGTAAATCCAATTTGAACCTCTCTTGAACACATATTTCTGTTGTCGATTATAAATGCTAATATACCAACCATGACTTCGCGACGCGTCAAGACTGCTCGGATAGCCAAAAGACTCACGACGCAAAAAATCAACGTCTATTTACTGGCTTCTTCTTTGCCCCATCTGGCATCCTCTTTGCCCTCCTCCCACTTATTCTCGACGTACGCAATCTGCTCCTTGACCTTTTGAATCAGCTCCTTGTCTCCGGTATTCTTCTCGATATTATCACTGTATCAATTGGGTTAGCGGGCGAGACCTGCCCGGGCCGTAATGAGTTTGCGACATTCGACGTACCTAATTTTGATAGCCGGTCGCCCAGCGGCTGAGCTCAGCTTGATGACAATGTTTAGCGGCAGGGACTTGGTGCCCGTCTTGCGGTGCGTGAAATCGTTTGTCAAAAAGGTGCCCACGCCGAATCGCGGCAGGAAGCCGTGCTCCTCGGCCACCTTTTTGTATTCCAGGCACTTGTCCACGTCGAGCGAATCCGAAAAGACAATGACCTTTTCCTTGATGCCTTGCGAGTCATAGTATCTGCGCATGAGCTTGACGTACTCCTTGGGGTCGCCAGAGTCCTGCCGGACGCCGGCAAACAGCTCCGCGTATGTCTTGGCCGACCCGTCGTCCCTGCGCAGCGTCGCCTCGGGCACGCCCCCCTCGGTGGTGCGCGCGGGGAGGCTAAACGCGTTGAGGAACTCGGGCGTGCCAAAGGTGTCCGTCAGCGCAATGGAGAGATCGGACCCGAAGCAGCCGACCCAGTGGCGCAGGGCTTCCTCGGTGGCGTGCTTGTAGTCGTCAAAGATGGCCGCCGTGCCCATGAACCACTCGTGCGCGACGGTGCCGACCGGCGGGATGTTGAAGCGCATGGCCAGGTGCACGTTGCTCGTGCCGGCGAGCTGGCCCGGGTAGCCCTTGGCGGCCGCTTCCTTGGAGGCCTTGACGAGGCCGCGGAAGACGAGCGCCTGCGTGTGGTAGTCGCGGCGTCGGCGGGTGCCAAACTCCGACAGCATGCAGCCCGTTTCGAGGAGCCGCATGCCCTTTTCAAACGCCCGCTCCTCCTGCCCATCGTAGTCCCAGTCCGTGTCCATGAAGCGGAAATAGGCCTCCGAGGTCAGCGCCAGCAGCGGAATCTCGTACAGGATAGTGTCCGACCATGTGCCCGCGATGCTGACGTGCACATCGCCAAGATCATGGTCGCTGCCGGTGTCTGCGTCAATGGCATTGAACGTGATCAAAACTTGCTCCCTCGGTCGCAGCCTGAACTCCTGGAGGTATTCCAGGTAGTCGGCGCTGAGGTATTTGCAGTGCTGCTCGAGGAATCTGTACTCTTCGTCCGACAGGGAAATGTTGCCGAGCTCTAGCGTCGCGCTTTAGCAAGGATATAATCATCAAAAATTCTGACGATGAGAATAATGCCTACTTGTAATTTGCTCTTGTAGCCACTTGTAGCCAGCCCGGGATAGCCTCTTCTCGGGTGTGCGATTTGTAAAGGCATAGGTGACGGGGACATCCTTGAAGTACTTGTAGACGGCGCATTGCATGGTAAGCTTGTACAAATCAGTGTCTAGAAAGGAGATGACCCCCTCCGGGAAGGGCGAGGAACTGTTGAAATCCATATTCGTCTAGATTCGACCACGCAATCGGGTGGACAATGTGAATGGCGAGCTGGCTCGGTCTCCGACGACAAGGGTCACGCTGATCGCAAGCGGCAGCGTGTAGACTGTTGGTGTTGTTGATATGAAATATAGTGTAATGGCGACGAGCGACTCATTATGCGACCAGGATGGCCGGAAAACAATCGATGACCAGGAAACGGAAGTCTTAGATTTATTAGCAAGCAACGTCGGGCCGGAGGAGGGCTGGTAGGCCGTAGCTGGCGGGGCATCACCCGTTTTGCGGATCTGAGACGAAAATCCGCCCCGCCAAACCAGCCGAGTTTATGAAAGTAGCGAGGCTCACTCAGCCATAGCCATGGGCATCTTCGGGATGTGGCTTTGCAAAGCTACACCTTGTAAAGTTTACGAGGCTTACGATGTTCTCACATGACCTCATACAATAGACAGAAAAGTTCATGGACAAGCGCGCCCGGCAAGTCTATTGTCTTGAACTATCCTCAAATGGCGGCCCTTCCAGTCGTGTACTGGTGCCATAAATCCTCCGGTTCAACGCCGCATAAAACTGCTTCGCTTCATCCATGCAGCCAGAAAAGAGAAAAAAAACCCCAAAACGCCAAAGAGCTTGTTTTGCAGCTCAGCCCAGTCCCCCCTCCCCCCGGTACCAAATAAACAAAGGAAAAGAAGGCGATTAGGGACAGAATAAGCCAATGTCATCTGCGCTTAATCATGACAGATAAGAACTTGACTCCTCCCTAATAACTCAAACCAAGGAAAAATGAAGATTAAGGTACAAAGATCTGACCAAGCTTGTGGGCCAGGAAAGACGCCAAAATCTATGAAAGACGGCTTTTGTATGACTAAGATATGACGTGAAAGGAAATGAGGTGTTTGAGTCGGTTGTCTTCAACGTGACGTGTGGTAAGACCACGTATGTCGTGGTCGATGTAATATAAATATCGGAAGGTGTGATCATTAGGGCTAGGTGTCCCGCGAGTCCGGTTGAGTGGTTTGTATATGTGCAAGAAGATGATGTTCGGACCACGCCACAACTCATTACCACGAGTGTCGCCGATGTTGGTCAACATTGGCGCCTTTCCTCATGGCAAACGACGTCGATGGCTAGGGTCGCGTGGTTGGTAACGCGGGCCACCGTCGGGTTGAGTCATGACCCAGTCAGATGGACCAGACTGGTGACTGGGCTGCTCTGCAGGCAGCTTTGTGTCTTGACCGTGGGTACCATGGGCTCTGACAGCAGCAGAGGAGCTGGAGCCAGGGACAAGGTCAGTGACGGCTTGGGCAATGGAGGCGACGACGAATCCGCGTAGCTCCTCGCTTTCCATCTGATCTTCCTTTTCAAGACGGAAACGCTGATCCTTGTTCATGTTCTGCCGGCGGATTGTCTTGATTTCTTGCATAATGTAGAGCATGACCTCTTCGGGGCATCGATTACGCTCGCTGGCGTTTTCGTTTTTGCGAACATATCTTCTCGTGACATCCGTGGCGCCGTCGATTGAGAAGGCGACACAGTATGACATCTTCTTACCCCAGCCTTCGGCATAAAGGCGCGGGTTATCCCAGGCCTCTTCGCAGGCATCGACGTGCACCCATCTGCGCTGATGCTCCGAATACACTTCGGTCCAGACATGGTCTTCGGCATTCCAGACCCAGCGAACGCGGCCACCGACCGCGCGGCACAACATGCTGAAGCAGTTCGCCCATTCGCCGACACGCCCGCGTCGTGTTTGGAGCAGTCGCCAGACATCACCGTATCGTGGGAATCGTTCGTAGGCGCCGCAATTCTGGGCAGAGCATCGGTAGAGTTCGACTCGAAGAGCGCCGCAAGCACTCTCCTCGGGCGTGGGCGCAGTCATGCCCTGAGCAATGGTGGGAGAAAGACAGACAGGGCAGGGAGGGTTGTTGACCCAGGTAAAGAAGGAGCGCTTGTACCATCGGAGAAGAGCACGGATGACGCAGTCCTGGTAGCCCCATTCGGGTTTGCGGCCATCGCCCATGCTCTCAGCCTCAGCTTGTAGGACCTGAGTTTCTTCTTCAGCCTCACCGTAGATGCGATCGAGGGGTATGATTTGAAGTGCCTCGTCGAGGAGACCGGGGTTCTCGTATTTTGTGGGAGTCAACGATAGACTAATGAGGAGGTTGCGGAATTTTTGGCTCTCGCGGTCACCAGCGGTCGGTGCTGAGGGAATGATGGGCAAATGCCTGATGGAGGAGTACGAGGGCGGCGTGACGGGTGCGTGAGAAGTCATTGGACGGTCATTGATGGGTGTGGAAGGCCCTTGGAGGCCGACACTGGAGGCTCGCTCGAAAGCGCTGGGGGTCGGTTGTCGAGAATTGGAGCGCAAATCATTCATGCGCTTGTCGCGGAGGAGACTTTCGAATCGAATGCGTAAATCGTGAGCCCACTCTTCACCGTATGAGCCATCAGCCGGGGCCGGGCTAAAGGAGTCGCCTCTGCCCGCCATGGTTGATGAGGGAGGTAGGTGTTGAATGAAGAGGAGATGGGGAGCAAGTCGATGTGTCTGACGGCGAGGGAGAATATGAGGAAAAGGAAAGCGAGTGTTGCCGTCAAGAGGTGACAATGTTGGAATGGAAAGTAGTCGTCGGGGTTGGCCAGTCGGATCCGATTGGCGTAACGAGAGTAGTCGTCAGCCAGGCACTACGTACACCTGCGAATTTGCCACAGACTGGGCTAGAATCGCAAGGGCCACGACTTGGGTAGAGTGGTCGAGCGACGAGGACAGAACGGGTGGATCGACAGGGCTGGTGCGTGGTGTAGATGGGATCCAAAGACGACGATCGAGTCGGATTGTCGAGGAAATGCAGAAAGGAGGGCGTGAGAGCGCTCTTTCGCAATAGTTAAAATCGTCCTCCCAGCGATGCGTTGATGGATGAGGAGAGGAGGATCAGGGTCTGGCGGTGGTGGCCAGGAAGATGCGGATTGAAAAGCAGCCGGCCTGAAGTTGGCTGGGCGCTGGAGAAGGGGACTTGGGAGAACTGGGACTCATGGGGGGCGCTGCCAGTGTCTCGGGAGAGGGCGTGTGCGTCGTCTGCTTGCCATCGCTGCGAGTTTACGCGTCAGCTGTTGGTAGTTGGCCAATGGCCATTCAGCGAATCCTGCAAGGTGGGTCTGACGGGGCCTGGCCTACGCAGCCTCAAAGTACAGGTACCTAGGTGTAGGCCACACAAGAGGATCAGAGTTGCGCAAGAACGAGGTACAGGTGCGGAGATTGAATTAGATGAAAAAGGATCTCGCAAGACAGTTTCTCTTTGTTCTCCCTCTATCTGTTTCCATTTGTTCCAACAGCCCATTTTCTGATATTGGTAGTCGTAAACCTCGTAATACCCTGCGCCAGCGACTGTTCGCCGTTCTCAGTGTGCACTGTGCTGATGGCAGCCCCTCACCACCACGCAGTACCGCTTAGAAAAGTACCTTTTAGCGTCACGTCACGACAAACTATACCCATCCTTCAAGTTTTTCCAGATTCAGCACCGCCCCTTTCAAGCGGGTACCAGTACCTGGTCGCCGCTGGTGGCGTCGCCCACTCGGTCTGTCTGGGACGATGACGAGGCACTTGATTGATCAGTCTTAGCAACTCAGCCCTCCCCAGCCAATGAAAGCCTGGTGCGCTTGAAGCGGCTTTGGCGAGTTGACAGAAGGTATCAAGGTAGCAAGGTATCTACTTTTCTAGGTGGCGGAGATGGTTCGAACATTGCATTAACATGGCGAGCGAAAAAAGCACGTTCGGCAGACATTGCGTCTGTGGACGTAGCGACCTCAGCCCTGCCAGCTCCGCATTCAACGGACAGGGGAGCATAACTACTCAATACGATAATACCTTTCGTCATCTATGTACGGAGAATTGGTATTCAAATAACCCACAACTAACGTTAACTAGTACTGCTATATAACTGATACACGGCCCTTTCTGCCCTACACCAGCACTAATTAATCAAGACTTGTTTAGTCTCACAATCCTACTTCTTGTCATCGTCCCAGCCTATTGACATGCCCGAGAGGACGTGTTGTTCCTCATCTTCCCACACTTCAGTTGTCGGTGATTTTCCCCTGTCAATTATCGGATTCTCTGCTGGTATTTACTTCTGGCTTGTTGCGGCGGGTAGTCCCATCTACACGACGAGGACGCATAAACTCTTTGTATAAAAGAAATGGATGCACCATCGCCTCCTCCATGGAGATTCTCTTTTCCGGATCGGTGACCATCTTCTTCTTCAGTAAATCGAAAAAAGACCTGGACCTTGTCGTCCTTGTAGTCCCAGCGACGGTCCACGGCGAACCTCTCCCAGATCCACTCACGGTCCGTGCGGTAGCGGACGAGCCCCAACAGCATCAGTGTTTCAATACGTCGTGCATCTAAAGACAAAGGTGAAATGAGAAATTGCGAAAAACCAGGTAAACGCTCAGAGACCACAAACCTGGTTGAAGACTGAGTTTTGATCTTGCAAAGTCCAGCCACGACTCGACGGGGGGACCGCCAGACTGCAGGCACTTGGCGAGGCATGCGTCCAAGCGTGACCAGGTTCCTGATAAGGGTTGACCCGATATGAGGTGAAAAATCTAGTGAAAAGGGTCAGCTGGGCGCTTGCTCGCGCTTGTTCTTCATCTCCCGAAGATTGCGTGTTGCACATCGATCAAAGTACAGAGTGGAAGAGTGTGCAACATACTGTACACGCGATGACCTATACGTCGGCGGCCTGACTCCATGGGAATCGAAAATCGCCATTCAATAAGCCGTGCATCAAAAGTTCTGGTGGAGGCATCACAGCCGGCGTGGAACATTTCAGCATCATGGCTTCTTCGCTGGTCTTACGAGCTGCTCGGCAGAACCTGTTGTCAACCCGAGGAGTTCGCTCTCACATGCCTGCACCCCGAATAGAATCAGCGTACCTTTTCCAAAGCCCAGAATCTTGATCTGCAACTTCTTTTCGCCCGGGAACAGCTTCTGCTCTTCCAGCATGCACGCTAGAGACTCACGAGCCACCATATAAGCCGGCAGGTTCGCGAGCGGCACTCTCCCATGACGTGACGTGACGGGAAAAGGCATTTTAGTCGGGAAAAGGCCTGCCATGTCTTGTTCATCAAGCTCCTCCAGCTGTGGAAGAGCAACTCCGAAATTGCTCATGTGTGTATCTGCCATGCTGTTAGTCTCCAACGCTCTTCAAATCAGAGATCCGAGGGGTAGCGTACTGCCGTGTGAGATAGCTTGCTCATGTAGGAAGGCAAAACCCTGCGTTATCTGAAGCACGGCATCTACGGAGCTCCGTTCACGGACAGTGATATCAGTCAAAGGCGCAACGACTTCAGTGATTAGACACTCGTGGAAGCCGTTTGGTCCTTTGATTATAAAGTCGTCAAATAGTTGAAGGACTTGCTCAAAGCCAGCCTTTTCTTGACCAATTTCGCGAATTTCGGACAGAATAGAAGCCTCTCTGCTTCTCTGAGGGGCCTCGATTCCATAACAGATTTTGACGGCAACACATCGACTAAGAATGTCAGCCTCGCCACTTTTTTAAAAAAAGGAAAACGAAACATGTACTTCTCATCCAGGTCCCTGGCCAGCCAGACTGTGGAAAATTCACCGAACCCAATCTTGGCTATAATTCTATATCTAGGCTTCTTGTTCGGTGAATCTACGCATGTTTCTGGCAGCGGAAGAATCTGACCCAGATCGACCGAATGAAACCCATTCTTCGTATAGCGTTCTATATTTTCGACCTCGGTTGGATATCGAGGCGTGAGAAAGAGGTCGCCCTGCTCGCATTGACAACACCCGCGCATCGTGCTTAATACTTTTTTAATCTAAAAGCGAAAAAATAAATGCTTAATCGTGAGAAAAGGAGAAAATTTGCTGAGCTAGGCGGGCCACTAAAGTCGGCTATATGACAAAACAAACGCAAGTCGTGTAGCACCCGCGAACTTCACGACGAAAGCGACTCAGCGAGCGTCTGAACCACACCGACGCTATTCGTCAAGCGGATTGGCCGTACATAGTCTCTTCATTAACGGTTGATGTGATGAAAAGCCATAGGATGAGGGAGCGTCGAAGACGGCCCTATGGCTCTACTTGAGGACGCCCGTGAGGTATTGACCTTGCAGATTCATTGAGAGGCGACAACAGCCCTTAGCCGACAAATTTAAACAGAGCGTCTGTGACGCGGGTATGATCAAGATCATCACGCAACTCCGCGTTTCTGTAGGCACTTTGCATGACAGTTCTCTAATCTTCGATTTCACTGTGGGAAGAAGCGTAGGGTAGAAGATGGAAGCCGAATAGGATATTGGTTGTATACCTTGGCAGTTATCTTGGCATTTAATGAGACCCTTGGTTTGATGCTCGTTTGCATTTGTGAATAGGCCATCTCACGACGATGCTGCCTGCTGCTTTGCTTAGACCTCCGCCAAGCTGAGAATGACTTCTTCTTCAGAGCTGCAATCATGCCTCTTCAGCTTGTTATTAGGTGGCAAAGGCATGTACCCGTTTATTACAAGGTTGCCAGTATGGCCCACCAACCGATCTGCAGACTGCAGCCCCTTGTTGCGTCTCTCATTGCTGATTGCGTTTTCCCGTTCCCACATGCCTTGGGCCGCTTCATCTCTGATGGACTTGATGCAATTTGGCAAAAGTCTGGCCACCCAACTTTGCCAACCCAATCTTTTACTCAAGCTTTCTTGGTGTTTCAGATTTCTACTCGTAAGGCTTCGGCGTCCCACCTTTCCGGCTCGCCTTTTTCTTTTTTTTCGAAGCCGTGCGCTTTTTGACAACCCGCCACCCGCCTGCCGCCTTGTCAGCTTGAACCGGGCCACGTCATCCTAAACCCGACGACGGTTGAGGTTCTTGCTACCCTGCGTCACTATGAATCCGATGTTCCCACAAGGTAAGCACACGTTGGCTGCCGTTGTGGAATCACTTTTTCTCGCAGCATTGTTTGCTCTTATCACGCTCTCGACGGCCGACTTGCAGCTTGCGTATGCGCACCTGGTCCACAATGAATACTTACCAGGTATAAGTCATGACATTGACGCACAACCCTAAAGGAAAGTGGCCTCTTGTAAGACTTTGAACGGCAACCTCCTACAACATGCTGGAACTGCGTTACGCGCATGTCGACTTTATTCGATATCTCGTCGCTGAATAGCGTGGACGCCATGTAGCTGATGCATTCCTTCGCTTACAACCTGGGACCTGCTAACTACACGTGAATTAGAATCTCCCTATGACGATGATGATTCTGATAATTCTCTCTTGGGTGAGGTAACACTAAGCTCCTATGAAATAAGGGGCGCTGTCTTTTTGCCAGAAGCCACCCAAGACTTCGCCTATACTACGGTCCATCCCACGACATGTGGGATGCTGGCCTCGCTCCATCACAGATGGCCCAGTTTCCGCAAAGCATACGTCAAAGTCCGCCAATAAAAGCTGCGACATGAATCATCTTGCGAAACAGCTTCGACAGACCCTCACAAAAGTGAATGAAAAAAAAAAAATAAAAAAATCTGCGCGTCTCGTGAGACACAGCGGGTCGAGATTCGGGACGCGCGTTGCGCCCTCGGGATGTATCCCAAGTTGCCCAAGCTTTCCTCCCCCCTCAACGGGCCTGCCCTAGTGCTGTCTTGATTTTTATATGTGGGCTCCGTATCAAACAAAGACACGGCTTGTGGAACAAATCTCGGTTCGACGCGTGCCAAGCCATGCACAAAATGCGAGATGTGGCTTGCTCACGAGCATCTTCCGTCGCAAAGCCACCGACGCTGGACAGCTCATCGTGGAGCCGCGTAAGCTGGCGATAATGTAGTGAACCAAATGCAGCTGAGACAGTCTATTCAACATACGGCAGCAGAGCTCGACAAACGTTTTATCATGTCGATGCCAAATTGCACACGTGAACTGTGGTTACGTGGCCCTGCGATCGACGGTGTAGCGCACGAGAGTACGGATAGCCCTACACATATTGAAAATTCGACATCACTTTTTTCGATTTCATGCCGTATGTTGTATTCCAAAATATGTAGTTCATTGTACAACTATTCCTTTGTAATGCGACAGCCCATCAAGCACGCATTACCGTGCCTTCCCATGCGACGGCGGGTGTATCTCAACACAAATATCCGAGCCCTTCATAACAATATCTTGCCATACAGCTGTCATTTTTCACATTTGTACCCAGATGCGACCATCACACTATCTTCTTTCCCACTCTTCGCCGGCGTAATAGCTATCCTGCATTTCTATATCCCAAGTTGGGCGCTCAACCAGAGCTAGTTCCAGCGAGTCATCTTGGCCGCCGAAGGAGACGACACCCAGCACAGGACGATATTTGTATGTGATCCACCACGTCTTTCGTCCATTTTCATCCTCTGCCCCTCCTGATAGGGCTTCGCTGCCAGCCACGGTGCTGCGTAGTTGTGCAAGCTCGCTGTCTACACCATCGATCATATCGTCGTCGCTGTCCTTGTCCACATCGCCGCTAGTGCTGGGACCGTCTACGTCAACGTCTTCCCACTTATTTGACGCATATTTGCGTATTTGTTGCGGTTTCAGCCCCTCCCTTTCCATGCGACCACCGGCGCCGCTGGTGGCATTCGTTCGCTTGCGCTTTGTGCCATGTTGAACGAGCTGCTCACTCACTTCCTTGTCCGGAGCCGGCAAATCCTGACTCATGTCAAGCATGAACAGAAAAGAGACGCCGTATATCCAAAGCCTAGACCCTTGCCAGAAGGCACCCTTGGCCAAATCTGACAGGTCTTGAATCGGTGCGGGTAGAGCCTTGCGAGGATGGCGGCGGGACCATGGCGTCAAAGAGCCTTGGAGGACGTTGAATGCGACGACATTCCATGACGATGTGACTGCTGCTAGAGTGTAGTCCTCCACCCCCTCCTGCCCTGGGATACTATCCGAGAATGCGAGGACAGACGGGGCTCCAGGCAGCTTGGGCATTAGCTTGGCATTAGGGTTGCGAATCCATCGTCCAACTTCGCTTGTGCTAGTACTTTCGGCATCGTCGTCGGATGAATCAGAGTCAGTAGCTGACGCGTCGTCCTCTTCGGCTCCATTTGCATAACCGTCGACCCCGTCATGTGCCGCGTCACGCAGCACCCATGTGTCGACATATCCAGCGAGGTCAGTAGTCACAAGCAGCTTAGAGTCCGGGCTGAAAGCGATATGGGCAACATTTCTTTCATAGGATCCCAGACCACCGTTTAGAATGTATTTGGGTACGGAGCGATGTAGTCGGCGAAGATGACGCGATGCAGTGATCGTGTGGCTGTTAGACTCGGATGAGATGCTGGCAATGATGACGCGGGAACCGTTCTGTACGAAGCATAGCCACGACCCGTCGGGCGATATTTGCACCTTGCTGGCACCGAGCTTTGTAACCTGTTCGGGCAATTCGATCGAAGAAAGTGTAACGTCGGCGGGTTTTGTGGGGTTGGAATGCTCCAGTGCGAAGGCTTTCACGTCCGTGGAGGTCGAAGCAACGAGTAGGGTGCCGTTTGCGTTGATACTGGCTGAAGAAATGTTCGAGTCACCCTTGACAACAATTGTCTTGAGTAGTTTGCGGTTTTGGTTAATATCAAAGTCGCCTTCACCGTCCAGCTTGGTGAGATCGGAGGCAGACTTTTGCAGGAGCCACAGGTGAATCTCACGATCCCACCAGCTCACCATGAAGCGAGCCTTACTAGCACTGATGAGTGGCGGCTGTTGGGGGAGACTGCTGATCGTTCTGTGATGTTCACGACCCATCTCCTTGAGTGGTACAATGACAAGATTTGAGTCGGGGCCTCCAGAAACTACGACGCTGATACGGGCGTGTTCGAACGTAGCCATGGCCTTGACGTCGTGCTCGTGATATCTGCGGCCCCAGACCTTGCCCCAGCGCTGGCCTGCCCCCGAGTTCTGCTTGTAAAGCACAGTTCTTCTGTCCATGCCGCCGCTCATGATTGTGCTTCCGTCAGAGCTGATAGCAAGACTGAGGACATCCTGTTTATGGCTCTGCAGCCTTTGCGTTTGGGTGTAAGTTTTGCCGTCCCAGATGCATACTTGGCCGGTGGAATCACCAGAGACAATGTTGCCATTGGGTAAGCATTTAACGGACCAGACAATGATGTCCTTGGAACCACCAACAAGATCGGAACCGAGTGTCATACGGCGCAGCATGTGTCCTTTGGCGATATCGTAGGCTCGTATGGTGCTGTCGGAGCAGCCAACAATGACGACTTTGCGCGATTGGAAGATGATGCTGACCATTTGGGCCTTCTTGGTAGGCGACTTGACGAGGATTCTTTGGAAGCGGAGATCATCATCTTCGACAGAGTACATGACCAGCTCGCCGTCAATGGTGCCAGCAACGAGCTTGTTGGAGCCCTGCGTGTCGGTCACGGATGACCCTCGTTTGTCGTTGAGGAAGGGCTGGGCGGCAATGCACCAAAGATCGCCATGCTGACCGCTTGCATGTCTCTTGGGCTTTCCTGTTTCGAGATCCCATTCTGTGACGGTCGAAGTGTAGCCGATGCTGAAGAGTCTGGATTTGCCAATTAGGATGCGTCCTTCGCCGAAGTCCTGGTCGGGTTCGTTGATCCAAACAAGGCCATCGATGCTGCGGTCTTTGCCACCGCGAATGACGAGCTCCTGGTGCCAAGTTCCAGCGGCGGCGTTCCAGATTTCAATGTCGCCATTGGCTCTGCCAACCGCCAGTCGGGAGACGGCAGCATGCTTGCTGTCCCGAGTTCTCGGGTGGGAAAAGGCAACGGCGTTGATAGCAGATGGCTGGTATGGCACGAATCGACAGCGGTGAACGTCTATGGCCGTCATTGTCACGGTTGTTGGTCAGCAGCAGTACGATTGCTGTGTAGAACAACAATATCGCAACCCGGTGCAGCTGCTGGTTGAAGAAAAAAAAAATATCCTGGCCTGCCTATCTTATCTCTAGCCTCGAAATTTTTTGGGGTTGTTTTTGCTGGCCCACTGGCCGCCAGGCGCCCCTCTACAACCCCACTGAGCTGGTACGTACCTTTTGTCGAGTGTTGCTCGCTGTATTGTAGTTATCGGCGATGGCGCGGTGCAAAAACAATTGAAAGAATGCTCCCGCAGAAGGACATTAAAGCATTTACCTTCTTTTATTTCTATAGGCTTCATGCTGAGAACATGTGGAGGAAATTTAGGTATATGGACTCTCATGGCGGTCACCAAAGCACCGTTTGTTAAAGCGCATGCATCCAACATAATAATGCAAGCAAACCCAGTCGGAGAAAAGGTAAAAAAATATATCGCAAAAAAAAAAAAAAAAATTCACCAATACACCTCTGTAAGCACACAGTCAATTGATTCGATATATGCGGCAGGAATGAGATTACTGGCACAAGGAGGCCAAAGCTCCTTCCCATGGTGGAAGCGGGACATGCAATACAAACGGCCAATTCCAGACTTTGCTCCTCGTTCATCTTCTCCAACTTTACGAACAAGTTACGCTTTTTTGGGATCGATTTTGGAACTCTTCTTGGCTCATATCTTATAAGTCAAACTCAACCAACTTCAACATGATGCTACCACTGCATTACGAGGCCAGTCAGAAATGGCCTATTCGAATCTCCTCACGCGCCCTTCGACGACACAGTATTGTGTACGGCACTCTAACAATCTCCGTCACTACCATGATATGTACAGCACTGTTCATTGGTATAAGGTCTGGTCTTGAGTCGTCGGCGTCCCTATCAAAACGTGGACTGGACGATAGGGAAATGCTCTTTGGTCAGGCAGAGGTATGAAAACTACGAACATCGAAGCATCAAAAACGTCTAACGCTCCTGGAAATGAAGCCTGACCTCAATCCGGGCCCCCCTCAACAATCTATTGAAGATCAGACAGCAATGACAACGACTACAGCAAGCGTTGGCACCCTCGAATCTCCAGTCGACTTGCTCGGTGGCGTTACTGGAGTGATGCCACATTTCTACGTCGATCGGACGGAGAGCGCAGCCACCCCGACCACCACTGTGCCCGCTGTCGATCCATTAACGGCACTATCTGATGCTATTCGAAAGGCCATAGCCAGCGGTGAATCATCACGCAAAGAAGCCAATGTTCACGAGACGGATTTAGATGCACGCAACAATCAAGATATTCAAAACTCTATCGTGTGGATGGGACAGCCGTCCCTATTCAGTATACTTTCTGACATTGTTGGCCAAGTTTGCGTCGTCGACTTTGGTGCTGGCGCAAGACTGATTGACGCAATCCTCAGCGTACTTTCTGTCGACAGTATGGACATAACGTCCGTTATTCCTACGGTCGCAGAAAACTCATTCGTTTCTGCGGAGGATATCTTGCCGCTAATCTTGCCAGCAATTGCGGCCGCTATTGGAAAACAAGTTCAACCGTCTCGCTTTGCCAACACTCAGAACACTGACGGCATCATGGCGAACATAATCCTACGTGGCGGACTATTCGTGGGTGAGATCATCAACTCGATAGTATTCATGGCCAGCACCGAGCTTTACGAAGTCCTGAATCAAGTGGCCGGATTGATGTGCACTGCCGCAGATCATCTCACCCTGCCCATATGTACACTCTCGAAACAAGTCTCGGGCACAACGTACCAAATTGTCATACCCTGTGACTGTACCGGCTCTCCGTCGCCATCACAACCGCCGCAAAGTTACATCCCCAAAGAGACGACTAGTGCGGCGGACTGGAGTGTGCTGACCATATCCCCCACGGCTGGGTACACCTATTCGTCGCTTTTACCTACTAATTTGCCTCCAAGATATGGAGAGAATATGCCTGAGCCTACAAAAGACATAACCACGGGGAATCTGCCGGCGCAATCAAATCTCCCCTACGGCCAACCCCAGACAAGCTGTACATCCACTCTGCCTCCTGCTTATTCAAGTGCACTCGGTACGATTTACCTCATACCCTCGACGTATACGACTAACATCATGTTATTAGAGCAAACCTCTGCAGCTGTGTACACAGAGCCAGATGCGGCTTCTCAAACTGCAGCGTGTCCGGTTTGCTCGTGTCCCTGCGATGCGGCCCCAGCGTACTCTTCTGGTCCAGCAAGCAATTGCCCTATAGCAGCACCAGAAGCGATACCATCAAATTATGATGATGGAAGAACAGTATCTATTGAGACTCCCTTGCCGAAAACGGACTGTTCCACAGGCCAGTCGACAGGGCCTACGACAACCGTCGACCCGATGCCGAATCACACCAAGCAAGATGAGCAATCCAGCCAGGGCCCCAGCTCTTACAATAAGGAAAACAGCATACCAGAAACAGAATCATATTCTTGGGGCCCACGAGGATGGAAATACCTCGGCTGCTTCAGTGATACCGCAGAGCGAGTGATCAGAGGAGGACCAAGGGGATTTTCCGGCGAAGACATGTCCAACGAGAAATGTATGGACTACTGCAAATTGAACGGATTTACTACTGCTGGTACCGAAGACGGAAGGGAATGTTGGTGTGGAAACTCAATTGCAGGAAATGTCCAGCTTCTACCGGCGACGGCTTGCTCGACAGCATGCCAAGGAGACACCTCGGCTCATTGTGGTGGTACCTGGGCGATCTCAATTTATAGCAGCGAGGGCTATGAATGGTTCAAGCCAAAATACACTGTAGCCGACTTACTGGCCAAGAAATAGCCACAGACAGGTTGAATGGTCGCTCAGATGCCGAAGAACGAGGGTAAATCATTCAAGACTTGCTAGCAACGGAGTGAGAAGGGGGCCATACACCCTGGACGCAAGCTTGACATTGATAAAGGGGCATGAAAGAGGGATGATGGTATGAAAAAAGATTGGCAGAATCTTATCAAAGCATTTTCAGTGGGTTTTCAAGCTTGAACGAGCGTCTTGCCCAGTAGAGGCAATATATGATTGATGACTCACAACTCACGAACGAAATAGTATATGTATCTTATCATGAATCAAGTACTTGAGTAATTACTGGCGCACAAAACTTCTTTTTTGTTCCGACCCCACAGTCCAGCAAGCTGCTACACGAATTGATCACTTTGAACAGGTCGGATATTCGGCGGTAAATAGCACGGAGGGTCTCGGTTGACACCCAGCAACAAGATCCTTGCATCGCAAACCGACTACTAGACAGGTGTAGACGCTGACTCTTGCCAACTCACAAGAGCACCAAATTGTGTACACAGGTTGACAGCCATCTTAACCAGAATCCTGGAGCTTGAGCCCAGAACTCCATTCTCCTAGCTTGATGTCTATGTTTTCGAAACATGATGGTATCCGCCGCGGCAGGAGGAAGGCCGGCGACATCGAAGACGGACTACTTGTAACGGATAAATGGATTATACCCGCTCCATCATTTCCGCGATGCTAGAGTTGTGAGACAGGCAATAAGCCAGCATTGTTCTCGTTGGGCTTTCCATGGTAGTTTACACCGAGCAGCGACTGCGGTGGCTGCCCATCTGGCCCATGCCAACGTACGAGTACGGGCCACTTTTCGATCTGACGCTGTTCATTCGAGTTTCCCCCAACGTTGGCTTTTTCAGGGCCCATTGACATTTCATCTGTGTGGTGGCCCTTGAGATGGTAGCGTGCTGTGCACGGACAAACGTTCGGATGAAGGGAAAAGGGAAATCAAAGTTGAAGTGGTGCTAGTCCATCTAGAACCTGGGGCACTCCCCCCCCCCCTTCCAAACTCAACGAATTGAGTTGAATCAGAGACACGGTTACTAGCAGCAAACTTGGTTCGCGCGCACCTAATAAACTGGCTTCTACAGACACGCCCTCCCCTCCCCCACCATTTCCCCCAAACTAACAAAGGTAGGGAGAATGATGGCATCCTGTCGTGTGCCGCGTCGACACTGGCGCCCGCTGGCCCGGGCCAGAGAGAGAGAGAGAGAGAGAAGCTTGCTCATTTCAAATTCAACAATGGCTAAAAACTTTGCTACAGACTAGCTGTGCAAGAAAAGCCTAGAAAAGGGGGCCTGGGGAGTCACCTGTTATTGCATCTGTTCATGAGACAGAACTTGTTGCTTGACATGACAGCTTGATCGGCGTCGGATTCTTTTTTTCTTTACTTCTTTTCGTAATGACGGTGAGCCTATTTGGTATCCATGTAATATTTAGTCCCGACAGGATGGGTAGGGTCGATTTGGTAGCGCGGTCTGGGCATGACCTGGAGCATGTACAAGGAAGTCAGTCCCCTTGATGTGGATTGTCCGGCGAGTGGTCCGAGGTGCCTTGTGCATCGCATTGGTTATGGGGTATTAAACAATTTCCAACGGATGTGAACTAGCCGAGGAAGCGGGCAAAAATGTATAACTAGTTTGGCTCATTGGTGTTTAGGTGGTTCAGTAGGCGGAATACATGACGCTTCGGAATGAGAGCGCCATTACGCCCACGCTGGCGTTTACGGAATTAAACAGGTAACTAGATACATGGTGCATACTCGAGCGAACTCGGCAACGGGCGAGCCTGACAGCCTGGAGCTCTGGGAAGAATTTATCGGCAAGTGAGAAATGCGGTTGGGCGCCAAGCTTTTATAATTTACAACACAGGAACCCAGGGCGACTCATTTATCCCAGCGGGCGTCTGTCTACCAAGTAGATATGGAGCGTTGATGTGCGTTTCTCCCCACGATGGTCGGTCGGTCCCCGGAGGCTCCGGTATTATGGCGAAGTTCGAGATCTGCCGGGTTGCCCTCGTTTTGGTCGGGCTCCATGGACTCCGCCGCTCGCCCGACCAGGGATGGAGCAACAAGAAACACACCTTGTTGTGCGGGGGATGGATGTTTACAAATCCCTGCCCGGGGATGGGACTGAAACGTTCTTCTGTGCTTTTTTGCCTTGTCCGGGGGAGGGGGTTTTGTGGCCCGATTACCACTTGGCCTTTCGGCTTCTTTTGGCGAAGTTAGCCCACTGTGTAGTTAGCAAGAGACTAGTTACCAGTAGTTATTTTATGGACCAACCAGCTTGCCAGCCAGCCCACCTGTTGGTGAACAATGATGGGCTGGTGCGCCGCCTGCCCGCCTGCCTGCATGAGCCAGAGCCAGCCCCCCCCTTCCCCTGTGCAGCCCGGCTCTTGTTGCTGTGCAGTCTCGGCAATGCAAAAGAAGTCGGCCAACAACCCTCCTCCCCTTGCTGTTGTGCCTGGCTGGATAGTTCTGGTTCATAACACCGGGCCTCATCTGGCCAGAGCTTCTAAAATGGGTTCACTTTTGGGCTCTAGACTGGCGCCGTGGGATGGCCCAGTGCTGGCCACGTTTTGCCCCTGCATAATATTTAAAGGATTTGATTTTGAATTTTTTGGTCCAGATCGGTGATGCAAATTAGTGCAAAATGCAAAGGGCGCCTAAAACAAAGGCCAACGAAGAGAGACATGGCCAGTCAACTAGTTTATTAGCTCCGCCCCATCTGTAGTCTTTCTTAGCAGCGCAGTTGCTAGTTGTAGCAAAGGCCCCCCACGGCACGATGCTGTGCCGGACGATCTGGGCTATTGAATGACGAAATATCCCAAAGCCATCTGAATAGTTGGCTATTTAGGTCGGATGAGAGGCGCGAGGTTGGGGAGCTCGGACAGGAACTACAATGTTGTTGTTGTTGTCAAGCTGCACCTTGCACCGAGATGGGCTTGTCGCGTATCGTGGACATACATGAACAGAAGCGTCTTTGTCTCTACCGCTCGGTAAACAAATTGAAATGTTGGCATATTTCCGCGACTTTCCGCTTACCTCCGGTGGCGCGCACAATTTGCAAGCGTGTGGTGATGCAATGAGAGACATGCATATGGGCAAGTGAGGGTTCTCGCTCAACGCCGAGCCTGGTCTTCCAGACACGCAAAAAAAAAAAAAAAGAAAAAAAAAAAAAGAGGAATGGGTGGTTCAGAGATCAGAGATGGTCTCAGAAAGGATTCGAGTCATTTGAGGGAGGTCATTCTATTTTGTTGGAGTCGAATTCGCTGGGGATCGGAGCAAAACAGCCGTTTCGTCGGGCGTCGGCTCCAACGCCCAACTAATTATGCTGCTTCGTATCGAGGTTGTATTTATTTGTATTGAAGTCGGACGGCTGTGTTGGCGCAACGAACAAGAGAACTGGGTTTGGCGATTTCTTGCTCGATATAACTATCGGTTGGCCACGAGTCTGCCAAACAATATAATATATATATATATATCCTGGTCTAAAATCTGCTTGCGTCGTGGTTTGTTTTACGAATCGCGGCAGAGCTACAAATGCAGTCTCTGCCTGATTGATGCTTGGCAAGCCGCCATCGTGAAAATGGCGTCGAGCCAAGCCAAGCCCAATGCAATGTACGCAGCGATGGGCGTATTTTGGTTGATGCGGATTCGTCGTATCAAATTGGGGGTGGCGGCGCCCCAGACAATCCCATCTGCAATAATTTAAAGGCCAAGCCAGGGCTTGCGCATTCAACGCAGTTCACCAAAGCCAATCAAATACAAT
Organism: Beauveria medogensis; assembly: GCA_030778325.1. NCBI lineage: Eukaryota > Fungi > Ascomycota > Sordariomycetes > Hypocreales > Cordycipitaceae > Beauveria > Beauveria medogensis. Next base: position 29,264 of record JAPFRM010000453.1, read on the forward strand.
GACCCTTTTCTACGGGTTTCCGCGGAATTGTAATTTCATACTTTTATATTGTATATTAGGGGTCGCCCTCGCTGCTCGCTCGCACAACCGCAATTCTTTTGTCTGCTTTGTAGCCATGATGCTGGATTCGCGGGAGCGTGGCCGCTTGAAGCTGGTATTCTAATCTGTACAGATTAATCCGTACAAAGTCTGCTTTTGTACAAGACGTGCAAGGATGGTAAAGTGTCAGTATCATGAGGATTTTCAGCTCTTGATGACCAATCCTTGTTCAGTAGTAAGCGAATGGCCAGCTCCTGGGTTCCTTTCCTTCCCAGCGGTATTTGCTCCGTTTCCCCGATGCGCATTTTCTTTTTGTGTGGCGTCCGTCAACTGTAAATAGCGGCTCCAATGGCACGGAAAAGATGGTCCGTCCAACTCATCCTATGCCCGCGGTCTCGAGTCTCGCCGCTCTCCGCAGAGGGGCAAGCTGAACAAGTTAGCGTAGCGCTGTTCTGTGGCTCGAGAAATAATGATTGTTGAGGTTTTTTTTTTTTTTTTTTTTTTTAAATCATCATTTCCCTTATTGACAAGTTATACAGGACCCTGGCAGCCTGGTCGGCCAGCTCTACCCCCGGCTTGTTTTATTGACTTGTCAAGATTATGGGCTGGAAAAGACGGACAAACTAGCCGTTTTTTCTTTCTTCTTTTTGTGTTTACTTTCTACTCAGCTCTCACAGAAAAAAGAAAGAAATAATAAAAATACAAAAATAACAGCGACGA